>JAJOON010017758.1:0-50172 GCA_029582645.1 Solanum megistacrolobum
CCCCTTTGATTATGCTTATTGCTTATGGTCATTTTAATTGCTTCCGCGACCAAGGATGTGTAATGATACGCTATGAGGCTTGTTTGGGGCTCCTTCGGGTTCCCCATTCGCCGGTCACGTCTAGGCCCTAGGCTTGGGTCGTGACAGCTTGAGATGTTAATCACCTAAGTTTCATTTTTTGAGAAAATATTGAAATCTATGTTTTGTTAACCAATATATATCAGCGTTTTTTTTGGAGATTTCAATAGAAATCTTATATTGATTGGTAATTGTTTTTTAATTTTATGATATGAAGCTCTAGAACCATTCGTGGTCAATTAGAAATGAGGTACTTTTTCCTCCCTAAAGGTTCATTTAGGACGAGACATTTTTTCCCTAAAGTTTTATCTAGGACGAGGTAGTTTCTCATCCCTAAAGGTTCATCTAGGATGGGGTTGCTTCTCGTCCCTAAAGGTTAATCTAGGATGAGGTAGTTGCTTGTTGCTAAAGTGATTTAACGACTAGAAAATGAGTACATTTCAAAGAAGAAAATCATCTATTTGGGACGAGATATGTAGTCTCTAATAGTGTTTTGGCGACCAGCATTGTTTCCGTCTCTATAAATATTTAATGACCAGCAAAGATATCCCGTCGCAATTAGCTTTTAGCGAAGAAAGCTATTAGGACGGGTGGCGACCAGCCTTTTCCCGTCGCAATAGACTATTTGAGACCAGTTTTGTACTTTTAGGGACTAGATTTCCCTTCCTTAGAGGCTGCTTTTCTTGTAGTGATACAAGAGGTGGCGAAAAATTTCGAAAGGGTCAAAATCATTTGCAATAAAAATAGAAGGAGCCACAAGCTCAAACGTCCACAAAAAGCAGTGTATATCATAATTATAAATTTCAACCCAAAAATAAAAAAAATATGCACAAAGGTGGGCCTCTCCCCACCACAAACAAAAATCATTTGTCCTCAAATGCAAATAACACAAAATCCAAAAGTCAAAATAAAGTAAGACAGAGAGGGAGGTAAAGAGGGGATCCTATCTACGCAGTTGCTCCATCTGTCGGGGCTTCAGTGCTCGGTGTATCAATCTGGACTTGGGCTTCAGGCTCGGGCACCTCAAGGGGAACAATAGTGCCAGATTCACCAAGGTTTGTTAAGTGTGAGTCTGCTAGAAAGACATGCACTGCTCTGCAAAGTTCCCTGGCCCAAGAAGGAATATTAGGGTCTAGGGTAATGGTTTTCCTCGCAGAAGTGGGCTTTCTGCCCTTGCCTTTCCCAGTAGTTGTGGGTAGTTTCAAAGCTTTTCCTTTCGACATAACTGCATCCTCCTTTATCGCTATGCCTTTGGACTTCTCTTGAGCTGGCATTATTCTTTCGGCAGCTTTAGGTTTAGTCATGTTCGCAAAGTCTTGAAGAGAAGTTAGAAAAACTTAGATAAAAGCAAAGCAGAACATTTGCAGACAAACTCGCCAAACCAGATGGCGAATAGTCAAATTTCATAGGCAAGCTAGATCGATCTCGCCAAATAAATTAGCTCTAAAACTGCACCAAGAATATGATAGTGGAACTACTTCGGCGGGTCGCCGATAACATTCGGTGAACAAGGACAGGTCCGCCGAAAGTTCCAGTAAACAAAAGCTAACGGGCGCATACAAAGGGCGAAAGAGAAGACTTTAGGCGAGTCACCGAATGCTTTTGGCAACACCAAGCTTCTTGCCGAAAGTTACAGAATTAATCATTAAAAAAGGCATGAAATCAATTGCGAGATGGGGACATTAGGCAAACCGCCGAGTGGGAGTGGCTTGATGAGCTCCACCCGACTAACCAAACGGTCCAACGTGCTTATTTTCAACCCAACATCTCAAATCTAACCACGCAACCCACGGAAAAAAAATCCAATCTTGCACTAGTTAAATTAAGGTAGGACCCATAACAACCAAACACAACCCTTCGAATTTCAATCCAGTTTAAGGCATACAATTACAGGAACTCAACAATCACAACTACTCAGGTAAGATTATCAAATTAAATAAGGCATCTAATGATCTAAGCTTATTAGAGAGGCCCAAAACACAACAAATCAATAAGATCAATTGCAAATGAGCGTAATGTTTGATAAAATAAACTCGAGGCATAGAAAACTGACCTTTTCTGTTGACTACGAGAAGATTGAAATGCTAGGCGGCGAAGCAATCCAATCCCGAGCATAAATCAGCACTAAAAATACTCTAAAAATGCAAAAATATAGGGACTACTGTGCAGGTGTGAGTTTGGGGAGTTAAAAAGTGAGTGAACGTGAATGAGGTTGAAACTTTTAAACCTTTGGTCTGCAAAATCGTCCAGTTTTTGCCCATTCGATGACACTAGACGAGCTCGCCTATCTTCTCGGCAATTCGCCAAGTGCTTATTAGCCTCGCCGAATTTTACAGAACCTCCACTGAGTGTTAGGGGTCCCAACGGTGGTCTCCATCGAGATCGCCGACTTGGTCGGCGATTCGCCAATAATTTTCCTAGGTTTGTCGAGTTTTATAGACTCTAATTTGAAGATGTCTTGAGTCAAACGAGGAATTAGGTCGGGTTCGTCGACCTCTTCGGTGACTCGCCGACTGGACCTGTTGATTGCCACCCTGCACTTTTTCGAACACTTTCTGCATTTCAACCTTTGCAAACAACACCCCATTATTTTGCCAAAACACAAATAGAAAGCAATAAAGGATTTTGGGTTGCCTCCCAAACAGCGCCTTAGTTAATGTCGTGGCACGGTGCAAGTTAACACCTAGTCCTCATCTTCGAAGTCGGCCATGGTGTAACTAGGCGACTCCACGGCAAATGGTAGATAGTGACCTAATATTAATTAGTTTATTTGGGCTTCGTGTAGCTGAATTACCATGGAATTAGAGGTTGTCGTTTGATTCAGCATTTCAATGTTCTCTTTTATCTCTTTCAACACCTTATCTTGTTCTTCGATCTTGTGTTGAATGAGTGAGAGGACTTCTTCATTTTGCCCATTTTCCTGCTTCTTTACCTTTTCGCACTTGTAAAGGGGAAAGTGCTTGTCCTTTTTTGTGGACTGCTGTTCCAATTTCGTGACTTTCTTGGTTAAGAAATTTAGCTGAGTTAACATTGTAGCCCACTCTTGTTTTCTCTTTCTTTCCTCGTTGGTCTTAACCATGCCGTCGAGGAGCTTTTCTACTATTTTGTAGGGTTGTTCTAGCAAGCAACGCTCTAAAAGTTAGTCAGCGATACTTCTATTTTCGGGTCCAAGACCCCTATAGAAGCACTCTAGTAGCACTTTATCAGACATCCCATGAGTTGGGCATGGATGTAGCACTGCCTGAAATTTCAGCCACATCTCGTGGATGGTTTCACCCCCGACTTGCTTGAATGTCAGGAGATTGTCCCTGAGATTCAACAATTTCAGGAGAGGGTGATCTGTTTGATACCCATAGCTTTCATTCTCACTCATTTTTTTCTGAAATAGCTACACAACCAAACAAAACAAAACTAAAAATTATGTATGTAGAGCTACAACTAACAAGAACAAAAATTTTACTAACTACAAATTCTCAACTATCACCACTCCCCGGCAGTGGCGCCATTTTGATGTTTAAGGACGTAATCAACTAACACTATTTTGGTTCAAGTGCCATACGATCGCGTGTAGTGATATCACCCAACCAAGGGTTGGGATCGTTCCCACAGGGAGTGGTTTTGAGAATTAATAGAAAAATAAAATCTAGTTCTAATTAGTCATAGCTATAGATATTAACGATTAAAAACATATTAAATTTAAAGGGTGACGCAAGCGTCAATTATCAATAGGGATTTGTATTAAGCTAATAAACAAAAATATAAGGAATCGAGATATGGAGACGAGATTCATGGGATGTGATAGGAATACGGGATAAACTAGACTATCGGGTACATGCTTTGATGGTAGATTATTCAACATTTGTGACTAGGCAAGACTACAGTGTGGGTAAATTCTCTCTCGAGCAACTTACCCCGAATCAACTCAGTTTCTCTTGAACACCGAGTTTTCGCATTAAGCACAACCTCTGCCTTAGCCCATTCACTCTCTCGAGCTAAATGTCTGGGAAAAGGACTAGGATTCACTCTCTCAAGCTGAACCCATGTCAACCAAATACCACGAGCTATCAATTTAGTAGTCTTAGTTTTACGAACTCTCTCTCTCGAAGCCAAAAACACTAAGATGAAATTGTATTTGCAACTACAATCCCATTAAGTTCATACACAACTATTAAACGAAATCACATTTAAAGAACAAATAAACCATCAACAAGCAAGACCCAACAGATAATCTAACCCATATTCACAAAATCACACCCCAAGAATTGGAGTTTTAGCTAGACATGTAAAAGAGGTAAAAATCAATACCAATATCAGTTTCCATCAACTGGGTATGAAGAATTAAATCTTAAAACATGTAAAGAGTGAAGAATCTTCTAGACCGACATCCAATTTCTTAGAGTTAAAACCCTTTGAATCTTCAAGGTCTTAGAACAAAGTCTCCAAAACCCTCTAAATCTTGGAACTAAAAATATTCTAAGTCTAACTAATAATTGTCAGTGACTTCCTTCCTAAGTTAACAATTTAAACAAGTATTTATAGTGTTTGAAGATTTGTGCTACAGCTGATCACTCGGCGCAGTTAGTCGGGATAGCCGATACACTCGACGTCGGCCTTTTGGTCGATTTCATCGCCTTTTTACTTTAGTCTTCAGCATCTTCGCACTTCGAGTCGTTAGGCGATATAGTACTGCTTCGCCGAACTACTCAGCGACACACCGACTGCTCCATTTCATCGCCAACTTGATCTTGCCCTTTAGGGCTCAGCACACTAGAACAAAAGGCAATCTCCAGGCCGATCATCGACTAGCCAACTGGGCTCGGCAATCTTCAGACCTTCATTTCTTCATTCTTTTCAGCCGCTTTGTTCCTTATTCCCAAGTGGTGTCCATGCTTTGCCTCAAACTCAAAATACCTGAAACTTAAGGTTTTTCATCAGATATTGAGACAAAATATGAATTTGAGGACACTAATTCTATCAAAAATAGCCCTAAATGAGTCCAATTTGTGGACTAATCAATCATGCATGAGAATAATCTTTCACCGTCCATGTTTATATATAACATTAGATTCAATTAGGTGAGAATTGTCTTTCAACCTTGAATCTCCATTATATGAGAAAACATTTCACATTATATTCATTATGTGTTCATGAGAATAGCCTTTTAATCAACACAACAACATTATCATAATCATGGACACTTCACTCTCAATGTGTTCTTAAAGTATATACATAACCTTTCTAAACCATGCATATTATCATATCTTGCCTTTTCAAAGGTCAAATCTCATATCAAATCAACACATCTAGAATTAAAACATTAGACATGGATAATAACATGAGTCAAATAACTCTATTACTACAAAAATATTCTCATAATATCCTTCTTTCATTAATTCACCCACATCACACGTCATAAATTGGGAATATGGGGATTTCATAGATTCTTGGGGATTTAAACATAAAAACCATAATAAATCATCAATTCAATCATAATATGATGTAATTAAATCATTAGAATCATTTTTGAAAGGAAGACATGACATGGAGTAAAACCCTAGCTTTTGGGGAATTACTATGGTTGAAATTGAGTTTTGAGGGACTCCATGGATGAAGACTCTCCATGGATGAAGGACTACATACCTTAGCTATGAATCTCCAAAGAATTTGAGTAGAAAAACTTGCTCCTTCAAACCCTAGCTCCAACATCCTTCTTCTTCTTCCTTGAAGTTCTAGAGAGAGAATTTTCGGGAAAAGTTGGTTTTGATTTGGGATTTCTGAATTATGAGGAAGATGACTTAATTTGGGGTTCTTAAATCATTATATAGTGAGTCTATTTTAGTGTAAAAAAAGGTTACATAATAAATAATTAAAACCGAGAAACCCCAAAGTACCCCTACATTTAATTGTCAAAAGGTAGTTTCAGGACTCACCCACAACCCTACGACCACGATCCATAGATGGACCTACGTGGCATGCTATCATTCTTTGGTCTTGACAGAGAGTTTCGACAATTCACCCCACATTGACCTACAAACCTTAGACCCACCCACGGGGGGTGGGTCTTGGTTTCATGGGTCACTGCTTCATGTAGCCTCCAAGGTGCTGATCTACGAGTTGACCCACGTGGCGTGGGTGGACCTATGGGTCGTAGGTCCCCTTCGTGGGTCACTTTCCAGGCAACATTTTTGGGGTCCTCCTCAAGCACCCATAGTTGGTCCTTGGGGGTTGTACCTTGACCTTCCCACACTAAACTCTTTATTTTTAAGTACGGGGAGTTACCTTTACGACTCTAACCCTCACGTTAAGATCTAGTTTGGCCTACTAGTTTCTAGAGTGTTGCATTGGCTATGGCTGGTATTGCTGCACTATTTTTGTCCCAATTACCTCCACTATCATGCATCACAACAGTAACTGTTGGCTCGGGTGCCTCAACTCTAGCTTCTCCAGAATGTGTCCTCATCATTTGTGAGAGAAAATACTAAATGTCATATACCAATTTTGATCACCATGGAATTATGTAATAACACAAAGGAAATAATTGAGTTTTTTTAGTGTTGAAGAGAAGTATGTATTTGTACCATTATAAAAGACTCTACTAAACGAGTCCTTGTATGATGAGATCAAAAAACCTAAAGATTTCATCCTAACTTTGTCACAATCTAAGACACTGCGAGTCCACAAATTGGACTCATTTAGGGCTTTGTTTTGATAGAATTAGTGTCCTCAAATGCATATTTTGTCTCAATATCTAATGAAAACCCTTAAGTTTTAGGTATTTGAAGTTTGAAGGAAAGCATGGACACTACGTCACAAAAAGGAACAAAAAGACTGAAAAGAACAAAGAAATGAAGGCCTGAGGATCGTCAAGTCCACTTGGTCAGTCACTGAACTGTCTTACTTCGCCTTTTGTTCCAGTGTGCTGAGCCTTGAAGGAAAGGATCAAGTCGGCGGAAAAAGGGAGCAATCGGCGTATCGCTAAGAAGTTCTACGAAGCAGTACCATGTCACCCAATGACCCAGAGCACGACAATGATGAAGGCTGGTGCAAGACGGCGATGAACTACGCCAAAGGGTGAATCACCGAGTTGATCAGCGATTCTGACTAACGGCGCCAAGTGATCTGCCGCAGCACAAATCTATGAAAACTATAAATACTAGTTAGTGTTGTAGTTTTAAAGGTCGAACAATTATTATAATTTTCATATAGAATAGTACTCTTTGATATTTTTGCTCTAAGTTTGAGAGGGTTTTGAAGACTTGAAGATCCAAAGGGTTCCATCTTCAAGATTTGGATTTGGGTCCCTTGGATTCTTAAATTTTGGCCTGTATCAAGACTTAAATCTTCATACCCAGTTGAATGCGAGCTCAATTTTGTATAAATTTCTATATGTTATACCATGTGTGCCTAAAAACCCCAATTCTTGGGGTGTGATTTGGCGAATATGGGTTAAGATAATTGTTGGGTCTTACTTGCTGATAGTTTATTTGTATTTGATTGTGATTTCGTTTAGTAGTTGTGGATGAGTTTAATGAATTTGTAATTGCAAATACAAGTTTATTTATGTGTTTTCAGCTTGTGATGCTTATCGTGACCAACAACACTAACCTACGGTACGAGTGTCTACGATCGTCGATAATATAGTAACCCAACCAAGGATTGGGGTCATGTCCCAAGGGAGTGGTTTTGAGAATTAATAGAAGAATAAAATTAAGTTCTAATTAGTCATAACTAAGGATATTAACGAGTAAAAACATAGTAAATCAAGGGGGTGACACAAAAATGTCAATTAACAAATGTGGGTTTTGTCACAAGTTTAATAAAAACAACAAAATTTAAAGGGGAGATCAAGTATGGGGAGAAGTTCTTGGGGTGTGACCGCAATATAAATTGATATGAATCGTTGAGTACATGCTTTCGATAGGTAATTTGCAAGCTAATAGTGACTAGGCTAAGCTTTAGATGGAAATAAGTTCCCTCTCGGGAAACTTACCCCGTTTTAAATGTGTTCCTCTCGGACACCTATTTGCCGCATGAAGGCTAGCCTACGCCTTACCCCACTTACTCTCTCAAGCTGAGTGTTAGGATATGGGACTAGGGCTCACCCTCTCTTGCTGAACCTCATGTCGACCCACTCCTTAGGCCATCAGTCTAGCAGTCTTGGTTTCGCGACCTCTCTCAAGCAAGCCGAAAAAACGTGGGTGGTTTTGTATTTGCAACTACAAACCGATTAAATTAAACCACAACCACTAGGTGAAATCACCATTAAAATACATCTGACCTATCAGCAAACAAGACCCAACGCATATTTGCTAAATCACACCCCAAGAATGGGGTTTTTAGCCACACATTAAGAGACATAAATTTATACCTAAATGAGTTTGCATTGAAATGGGTATGAAGATTTAAGTCTTGTTACAGGCCAACAATGAAGAATCCAAGAGACCCAACTCCAAATCTTGAAGATCAAAACCCTCTTTTCCTTCAAGTCTCCAAAACCCTCTCAAGCTTAGAGCAAAAAGTACTATTCTCTTGTGAAAATTATTATAATAATTTGACTCTCTTAAAATTAATAAAGAGTTTAGTATTTGTAGACTTCAGAAAATAGTGTTGGCGGATCACTCGGCGAGGTTAGTCGAAATCGCCGATTAACTTGGCCATTCGCCGTTTGGTGTAGTTTATCGACTTATTGCACTAGCCTTCAACATCGTCGTGCTCTGTGTTATTGGGCGACATAGTACTGCTTCTTGAAATTATTTGGCAAAATGCCGACTGCTCCTTTCATCGCCTTTTTGATACTGCTCCTTCAGGGCTTCGTGTACTGGAACAAACGGCGGAGTGCGTCCCTCCGGAGAATCTCAGGCTTCAACTTTTTGTTCCTTTTTGCGCCTAAGTATCCATGCTTCCAAGCTTCAAATACCTGAAACTTAAGTGTTTTCTTAAGATATTTAGAATAAATAAGCATTTGAGGATACTATTTTTATTAAAATAAACCCCTAAATGTGTCCAATTTATGGACTCATCAGCTTACTTGAGAGAGAGATCGTAAAACTAAAACTACTAAATTGATGGCTGGTGGGAGTGGGTTGACATGAGGTTCAGCTCGAGAGAGTGAATCCTAGTCTCATTTCCACACACTTAGCTCGAGAGAGTGAGTGGGTTAGGGCGTAGGCTGGTCTTCATGCATCAAGTGTATGTCCGAGAGGAACGCATTTGAAATAGGGTAAGTTGGTTGAGAATGACATTATCCCCCTTAAAGCTTAGCCTAGTCACAATTATGCTATGAATCTTCTATTGAAAGCATGTACCCAATAATCTAGCTTAACCCATATTCTCGTCAAATCCCAAGGATCCCCTCTCATTTCTTAGAAATCCTTTTTTATTTTGTTGTTTTTACTTACTTGTGACAAAACCCCCCCATTGTTAACTGACACTCTTGTGTCCTCCTTTAATTTACATTTCTTTTAATCGTTAATGTCTTTAGCTAGGACTAGTTGGAACTAAATTTTATTTTTCTTTTAATTCTCAAAACCACTCCCTTGGGAACGATCCCAACCATAGGTTGGGTTACTAAACTATTGTATGATTGTAGACACTTGCATAGGAAGTTGTGTCTTGATTACGCAAACAACAAAATGGCACCGCTGCCGGGGGGTGGTGTCACTTGAGAATTCTTAGATTAGTAGAATTTTTGTTCTTCTTAGTTGTAGCTTACTTACCTAATTTTAGTTTTGTATTTTGCTTGTTTGTGTGTTAAAACATGAAGAATGAGTGTGAATGATGACAAAGGTCCCAAATGGACCAAGTGTTATCTTTTCTCTAACCAAAGCCAAAAGAGGGGTGGCCTTATGAAAATGAGGCAAACCTCATTAATAGAACTTGAGTGAGGTGTTGCGTCGTGCCATGATGTTAAATAAGGCGCTTCTTAGGAGGCAACCCAAGGTTTTATCACTTTATGTTTATTTTAGAAATAATGGTGTGTTGATCATGCAGGTTAAATTGTGGAAAATATTTGGAAAATGCAGATTGGCGAACTAGAGGTCCAATCGGTGAATCGCCGAAGAGGATGGCGACTCCGACCCAGACTGCCGTTGGACTCAAGACAATTTCAAAGTGGAGTCTGTAAAACTCGGCGAGCCCAGGAAATTATTGGTGAATCGCCGACCTGGTTGGCGATAGCAATCTAGTCCACCGTTCAAACCCCCAGTTTAATTAGAGGTCCTATAAAACTCGGGGAGGTAAGTAATCATTCGGCGTGTCATCGAGTGGTTCGGCGAGCATGACTAATGTCGCCAAATGGGCGAGAACTGGGTGGTTTTTAAAAGGTCAAAGGTTTAAATTTTCAAACTCTTCACTTTCCCTCACTTTCAACTTTCACAAATTCACACCCGATTAGTATTTTCTATATTTCTTGCTTTATTTCTGTATTTGAGTTGTTGAATTGTGCTTGGATTTGGAATACTTTGCCGCCTAGCATTACAATCATGTTTTAATTGGCATTAAAGATTGGTGTTCCGAACCTCGAGTTATTTTTTTTTCAGAATTTGTACTCATTTGCGACATTATTATCTTATTGAAGTGTGCTGGGCCTGTCTAATAGGATTAGAATGTTTAAATGCCTGCTTTGAATTGACAATATTTCCCATATTGTTGTGAATGTTATAATCCCGTACTTTTTGTGCCTTAAAATGAATTAAATTTTGTGGAGTTGTGCTTGCATGTCATTGTGTTTAGTTGGGTGAAGTCTGAGTAGCCCGTATTTGTGCTGAATGACGTAGTTTGCCTAATGATAGAAAGGGTGACGTCATTCTTAAGGGCAAAAGTCATTAATTGGACAAATTTGGCAAAACCGGGAGAAGTCTGAGTATCTCGGGGAAATGGGTCTTACGGGTCTTGCTTTAATTTGACTAGTGCTTGGTTTGATTTTGTTTTTGGGGGTTTCGGGGTTGAATTCTAGAATATGGGTTGAAAGTAGGCACGTTGGGCCGTTTGGCGAGTTGGGTCAAGCTTGCCGAACCACTCAACGGTTCATCAAAGTTCTTCATCTCACCTTTAATTTCATGTTTAATGTGTTGTTGGACTCTATAAATTTCGGCGAGAAGCCTGAGGTCGCCGAAGGCACTCGCCAACTCACCAAAAGACCTCTTGATCACCCTTTGTCTGCACCCCTGAGCCATTTTGGCACTGTAACTTTTGGCGGGCTAGCCCTTGCTCGCCAAAAGCTGTTGGTGATTCGCCGAAAGGCCCTCCTCATTGCCAACTTGCTAGAATTTTAGATCCAATCCTTTTGGCGATCCCGATCTAGCTCCCCAAAGTGATTCGGCGAGTCTGTCTGCAACTGTTTTTTTGTGAATTTGATTGAGTTATTTCTAAATTTTTCCCAATGTTTTGCAGATATGGTACGAACAAATGTAGACATGCCACCCCGGAAAAGAGTATATGGTATCACTATAAATGATGGTGGATCAAATCCTCCAAAGAATAGCAGACAAGAATCTCCACCTGGAGATAAAGGCAAGGATATGAGGGCCTTACTGAGACAGAGGATACAATGCAAGACAAGTCCAATTAATTAGTTAGTTCGCATGCATGGATGACCATTTTTCGTCATCCATGCAAGTAGGCAACCCTTAGGGATAGATACCAATTGGAACCTTCTCAGTTCCAATTTTTTTTGCTTGTGAGCCCTCCATCATGACCACGATGTCCGCTTCACTTTCTTGAGATATTAATTGGAATAGGGAGATACAAATTGGAGCCAAATTATACCACAAGAGATACATAAACGAATGAGAGAATAAGTGGAACAACTTCCTAGAATGCTTCCTAGTCTCTTGTGAATTAGATGTGGATGTCAACACACCAATCCGCAGGAGTCTAGTCCACATTTTGCTCTTGTACTGGGAGACCAGTAACCTGGGCTCTGACACCAATTTGTTAGGACCCAACCCATCGAGTCGTGCAAGCACCTACATACTACCACCTAACTAGGAGAACCCTCTTATCCCAATAGTTACAACATGCGGAAAATTAAATAAAATGGAAATAAATATGCTAACAGGAATTTATAAATAAGAACCTTTAATACAATTTCGGTTAAAACTTATAAGGTAATTAACACCCCCAAGGATCTAGTCTAAACTGGTACAAGAGCAACTAAGAGTGCAACAAGATATAATAAATAAAAGACACAGCTCCCACCATACGGAAGGAAAAGTAGAAGCTGCTAGAGAATTTCTTCGTCTTCATCTTATGAAACATCATCGATCATGCATCCAGACTATGCCAAAAAAGCATAGCAAGAGTATTATCAGTACAAAACCACACATACTAGTAGGCATCATTAGTCAACCCGACGCCCACCACATAATATAAGAATTCAACTAGCAAGATCATGTAATAAAACCATTCGCTCCTCCACCTTTACCCTCTCGCGAATACTTCCAAACTATACTAGTACCTTTACTACTAATCACCATCGCAGTCGACCTACTTACTAGGTTCTTAATCATAGCCTAACCATTCTAACGTATAGCAGAGTCCACAGTACAACTACAAACATTCTGACTAACCACTCAAGACAACCCTTATTTTCTCTTCATATTACCCTGCCCTTGCCATATGGTACATACGTCAAGGCTTCTAATCATTAACCGCAAACCCCTTTATCTAAGATGGGATCTACCTAAGTATTTTCGGCACGTACAACACCCCCACTTCTTACCCTTGCAACACATGGATAGCCCTTTACTCGAACACTAGCAACTCTTGAACCCTTGACTCCCCACATACCGTATCACATCCTGGTTTAGGGCTTGTCTCTTCCGATTCATTCAACAAAGAGATACTTAATCAGTTTACTCACATAATAGAACAATCAGCTATGGGTCATCATAATAATTTAACAATTACGGGGAAAACAACATCAATTATCAATTACAAACAATGTACAGTTTCACAAAACCAAGATATACCATTATGTCAACTCATTCATCCTCTAATGGAACCCAAACCCAAACTGTTAGCATGCCTGAACGTGGTGCCCGATCCAATATTTATGCCGAAACGTGGCAACCAATCCCGTATTTATGCCGAAACGTGGCAACCAATCCAAGTTAGTGTATCAGAATGCAACACCAAATCCATTCAATAAGCCACTATCACAATCACAAGTATATTCTCAAAATCATACAATCAAGTCATGATTCATGACATACCTCATTCAATTATTCTCATATACGATTAGTGTGTTCCATAACGCAACATTTGCATACATACATGCATTATAACGAAGCAAGAACGGACATATATCACACAACATGAAATCACAACCATCACAATAAATTATTGATCGATGTATATCACTTAAACAATACTTCGACCATACTTAGCCCTAGTTCATCACTTAAGGCTTCTTCCTATGATATAATCATCTTTTGTTCTGAGCACGCATGCCTACACATAAATCCTACCATTGATTTACATTATATTACGCAATGAGCAAAAATTTATAACTACTAAATTAATAAAACCTAGCCTACTTGGGAGCAAATCAGTTGCACGGGGTTTTGGCTTTGATTCTTGTTTTTTTGACTCTGTGGCAGTGATCTTGACCAAAAATCCGCCATCCCCCGCGCTACTTACACGAAAAATATCTTGCTCCTTCCTTCCCAAGCTTTGAGCAACTTTTTAGGGATTTCTAGGGTGGTTTACGCCTAAATTAGGTACTTTAGGAGGAAGGAGAAAATAAGATTTCACGTTATATACATTTTGCCTTGTCTATCCTTCTCTAGCGCCAGCTTACCCCATCGTGGCAATGCCGCCCTAGCGGCATCTGGCCGGCCCTGGAGGGATTGTGGCCCAGTATTTTCCTAAATAACGACGGTTCAGATCGTTACAGTATCAGTGGTGAGTCATATTATGGAGTGAGGTTCTGATGTGTCTATTGAAGATAGGTTGGGTGTTGATGCACTGGCAGTGGTAATAATGAATTTTGAGGGTGATGGTATTGAAGGCTATGACGAATTAGTCTACGCACTTGATAGGTTTGAATTCTATTACAAACCAAAGAAATTGGAGCTAGATATGAAGCATTGCAACTCTCCACCCGTAAAACCGTTTGTTGAAGAGGCTCCAAAATTTGAGCTCAAGGCTCTACCATCGCATTTGAGGTATGTATTCTTGTGGAGAGATGGTACTTTATCGGTCATTATTGCGGCCAATTTGAGTGAGGTACAAGTTGAGGCATTGTTTTCTGTGTTGAAGAGATTCAATAGGGCTATTGGTTGGACTATTACGGACATTATTGGGATTCCTCCTGGCATTTGTTCTCACAAAATCCAACTCATACCAGACCAGAAGCCTAGAATCGAGCACCAAAGGAGACTAAATCATCAAGTGGTTGGATGTTGGAGTCATATACCCTATGGCAGATAGTAGTTGGGTGTGTCCTATTCAGTGTGTTTCTAAGAAAGGTTGGATTACTGTGGTTCCTAATGCAAAAAATGAGCTTATTGCGATGCAGCCAGTGACTGGATGGAGAGTATGCATGGACTATCAGAAATTGAATTCTTTCACAGAAAAAGATCACTTCCCTATGTCGTTCATGGATCAGATGTTGTATCCACTTCCTGGTAAGGGTTGGTATTACATTCTTGATGGTTATTCGGGCTACAATCAGATCTCCATTGCTATGAAAGACCAAGAGAAGACTACCTTCACTTGTCCTTATGAGACTTTTGCCTTCAAATGGATGCCATTTGGGTTGTGTAATGCTCCAACAACCTTCCAGCATTGCATGATGTCGATATTTTTAGATATTGTGGAGGAGACTATTGGGGTATTTATGGATAATTTCTCTATGGTAGGTGACTCATTTGATGGTTGTCTGATGCATTTGGCCGAGGTACTGAAATGGTGTGAAGACTGCAATCTTGTGATAAATTGGGAAAAGTGCCGCATCTTGGTGAAAGAGGGGATAGTTCTGGGTCATAGGATTTCTGAGAAGGGTATTGAGGTTGATAGAGCTAAAGTCGAGGTAATATAAAAGCTTCCACCACCTATCTCTGTTAAAGGTGTTAGAAGTTTTCTTGGGCATGTAGGCTTTTATAGGAGGTTTATGAAGGATTTTTCCAAGATTCCACACCCATTGTGCAAATTGCTCACAAAGAAGTGTATGTTTGATTTTGATGATCTTTGTCTCAGAGCATATAGAGAGTTTAAAGCAAAGCTAGTTTCTGCACCCATCCTTGTTTCACCGGATTGGGGGCAAACTGTTTGAAGTGATGTGTGATGCGAGTGGAGTGGTGCTTGGTGTGGTATTGGGACAGAGGCGAGAGAAGATTCTTCATCCTATTTACTATGCTAGCAAAGCTCTCAATGTTGCCCAAAAGAACTATAAGGTGACTGAACAAGAACTCCTTGTTGTAGTTTCAACATTTGAGAAATTTCGATCCTACTTGCTTGGTACTAAGGTCATAGTGCATACTGATCATTCTGCATTGAGGTATCTTATGGCTAAAAAGGAAGCAAAACTGAGGTTGATAAGATGGGTATTCTTGCTGCAAGAGTTTGATTTTGAGCTGAAAGATAGAAAGGGGATAGAAAATCAAGTTGCTGATCATTTGTCTAGATTAGAGGAGGAAGCTATGCTCAAGCTAGGAGATGGGGCTGATTTGTCTTTTCACCAAAGGAAAAAGTTTATGCATGATGTGAAGAAGTTCTTTTGGGATGAGCCTTACTTGTTCGGAATTTGTGCTGATGGGATTATTCATCGATGTGTGTGAGGTTAAGATGATAAGTATACTAGAGGCGTGTCATTCATTGCCTGTTAGTGGGCATCATAGTGGTATTCAGACTGCTCATATAATCTTGCAGTGTGGGTATTACTAGCCTACCATCCACCAATATGCTCATGATTTCGCTAAGTCTTGTGATTGTTTCCAAAGAGAAAGAGGAAGTTTAAAGAATCAAGAGCTACCTATGAATCCGATATTGGTGATATAGTTGTTTGATGTATGGGGCCTTCACTTTATGGGTCCATTTATGAGCTCACATGGGATGAAGTATATTGTTGTTGAGGTTGATTATGTATCGAAATGGGTGAAAGCAATTGCGCTTTCGAACAATGAAGGGGAAAGTGTCACCGCATTCTTCAAAATGAGTATCTTCTCCAGATTTGGTACACCTAGGGCGATTATCAGCGATAGAGGTTCCCACTTTTGTAATAGGTTGTTCAAGGTGTTGCTAGAGAAATATAGTGTCTGTCACAATGTAGCCACTCTTTACCATCCACACTCTAGTGGGCAAGTTAAGTGTCAAACAGAGAGATAAATTAAATCCTTGCAAAGACTGTGAACGCCAATAGAACTAATTGGTCAAGGAGGCTTGATGATGGTCTATGGGTCTATCGCACCGCATTCAAGACTCCCATAGGTATGTCCCCCTACCAACTTGTAAGTGGGATGTCATGCCATTTGCCTATAGTGCTAGAGCATAAAGCTATGTGGGCGCTAAAGAAAATGAATTTGGATTGGAGTGCCGCATCTAGTCAAAGAGTGAATAACATGAATAAGCTTGATAAGTTTTGCCTAAAACCTTATGAAAGTTCAGCCTTATACAAGGAGAAGATAAAGAAGTATCATGATCAAAAGATTGAAAACCGTGAATTTGCTATTGGTGATCTGGTGCTTCTATTCAACTCAAGGTTGTGCTTGTTTCTTGGCAAGCTCAAGTCCAAGTGGACCGGGCCATTCAAATTCACTCAAGTGTTTCCATATGGAGCGGTCGAGCTCGAGAACAAGGAGGGAACAAGGTTCAAGTAGAACAGGCAAAGGATCAAAGTCTACATGGGGAAATTGGAGAGTGTGCAAGAGGTGATCAAGGCCTTTTATCTTGATGAAGTCTGAGTAATCAAGTGGCCTACATCATGACACGACGTTAAATCAAGCACTGCTTGGGAGGCAACCCAAGATGTACAATCTAGCCAACTATAGGATTTTTTTTTCGATCTAGGAGTTTTCTTCTTTTATTTTAATGTATGTAACTCTTTAGATAGGTATTTTATTTTAGTATTAGTGTTGTCTAGATATAGAATAGGGCTTGTGTCTAAAAAGTGTCCAGAAAATGTAAAAAGAAAGTCCTAATGGTAGCTACATTTTCAGGAGCGAAAGGCAAAATCTGCAGAAAAACAGTTGTGCAATGGTCTAAGGACCTGATCGATGGTTCGTGGGTCCATCCACAGACCGTGAATGGTGTTCGTAGACCCCAGGTAAGTTTTCTAAAAATCGTAAGTGTCAGAGTGACCTACGGATACGGTCCGTAGGTCTACCCACAGACCGTCGATGGGGTCTCGTGGGTCCAAAACCTAAGGTTTGCCCGACCTTACCCGGACACCTTATAAAATAAAACCTCTCATTATTAATTGATTCCCCACATTAAAAACTCTGTCCCAACCGATTTTAAACCTTTTATCTCCCACAATCACTCCATTTAATCCCAATATCCCACGAATAGGGTCCCCATTCATTTCCCAAATTCCCAAATCATCCTTCTCCCTTCAAAATCCCTCATCTCATTCCCCATAGATTCCACAATCTGGTTCGGTGTCAAAGGCTTACCAAAAGGGTCTAGAAGTTTATTGCAATCACACACTCACCATTGTTGTATACTTTTAAGGTATGTTGATTTCTCCCGAACATTGAAATGTTTCATAGTTTCCATTTGAAATCACAACAATGAACTTGACTTAGGTTGTTAATTTTGTGTCTGTATGTGAAATTGTATGCTAGAACACCCTTGGTATGATTGTATGTGAGTGTGTAAATACTTAAAACTGAATAATTAAAGTTAATACGCCGAATTGCAAGTTTTGACTTACGGCTCATGGATATCGGTGTGATAAATTGTGAAATTTGGTAAAATTGGAACCCTTAGGATGATTAACAACCTTATTGCTTGTTGAAATGCATGTATAGGCCTAAGTTGTTTAAAATTTTTAGCAGAAAAAGGTTTGAAAGAAGTGAACCATCTGAACCTTGGCACAGATTGACCCACGAGACCCCGCCTATGGACCGTAGGTCGGATCTGTGGGCTAGAAGCACAAAATATTTTTTGCTAAGTGTCGAAACACGGTGTGGAGTACGGTCCGTCGTTCCATTGACAGACCGTTTTGCACATCTGTGGTTCCCACATAAGAGACCCAATTTTGGGTGCACTGACCTACAAAGGGGACCTACGGACCGTCGATCCATCGACGGACCGTAGGTACAACTCATGGGTCGGCAGTTCAGCAACTGCCCAGATTTTTTTTAGTTTTTCATGTTGATTCGTTTCTTGTTTTAAAATTCTTCCAAGTGTTTTATTGGCTTGTTATGGTAGTAACTAAGCTTCTACAGATACTACAACACCAATACAAGTTTCAACTTATGTCGCAAAGGGCAAATCAAAGTTCGTAGCACCTTCTTTGCGGTAGATCAATGAGGATACATATAGGGAGTACGTTCCACCTCCCACTAGGACTTCCCCCACTGCTCCACGAACTACATCGAATCGAGCCTGATAGGTGATTCTCAACGTGGTCACTGCCCCAGTTTGATGAGGGGGCCACACTGATCGGATCACCGACTAGCTCTGACTCTGCATCTGGCGCCACTTCTCATGGCATCACTGCCTCGTCTTCTGTGGTTGATAGTATGGGCAAAGTTCCAATACCCCTCATTTCCGAGCTTGCACCAATTTCTGAGGAGCCTAATCGATGGTGTGTGGAATGCCAATTTTGTTTATATAGAGATGCTCACATGTTGAATGAGAATGATAAGATGGATCCACTAGTCACCGAAGAGCGTTGCATTCTCACAGGTAGCCTCCACACCGCTCCAGACATTGAGGGGCTATTCCGTAGACAAGGGTGAGTGGATGGAACAACCCTAGGCACGTACATCAAGGAGATAGTCATGGAGTTCTACGCTTCCCATGTGGCTACAGTTAGAGGCTCCATCACTAAGTGGGCCAAGATCGCCGCTCTACCTCCACTTGAGGCCACACTTGTCCAGGGGTTCACAACTGATATCTTTGAGACCACTCTCTGTAGGCTCATCTATGGCTTTGACAACACTCTGCCCATCAATACAGTAGAGTTTGACTATAAGATTGGCATTATTCAGAGCAGAACATTTCAGTAGAATGCCGAGCAGAGGGAGTCACTTGTGAGATGGATGGCCCAACATCTTGCTACTAATGGAGAGCGCGCCGAGTGGGTCCAGACTCCGAGCTTGGATATCAAGAAGGAGACCCTGACTTTTGCTGCTAAATTCTTCTGGATACTTGTAGAGAACCGAGTGTCCCCTACTTTGGCCGACAATGTACTCACATTGGATCGGGCGATGATGGTTGCAGGTTTTGAGATAGATTTTGCCCGCACCCTGATTGCGGTGATTCATCAGAGGGCCTTCAAGGCCTCCACCACTTTTCCATTTCCCTGCCTCATCTTCCAACTTTGTAGGGACTCTGGTGTACCAGTATGGCATTGTGACCCGTTGCTTCAGAAAACCAAGACTCTTGATATTGGCCTTATTCGGGATAAGGACAATGCAGCTGCACCTCGCAGGGAGCCATAGGTTAAGGTGCCACCATTGGGAGATGACCTCATAGCAGATGTGGAGCAAATGCAGGTTGATGACTCTGTCCCTCCAGCCACTACAACAGAAAGCGAGGCTCCAACGTCTCTTGCCGCCGGCCAGGCTCCTAGCTCCCCAGATCCACCCACTCTTTCGGTTCCTCCGCCATACCTCTAGCTCGAGGTGTGAAGCTGGAGGCACATATGGCCACATTACTACAACACATTAGGTGGTAGATGCAATGCTCAATTGAGCAGTTCGAGGCTAGGATGGAGGAGTTCATGGACCCAAAGAATCAAGTCGTTCTTAAGCGTATGGATGCGTTTGAACTCTGAATCTTGGAGAGGCCAACCCCGACCATTGATCTATCCATTTTCCAAGAAGAATTGGCCAGCCTACGTGCCGATCTAGAGTCCCTTCTAGTTCCTCTCGATTTTTCACCAGAGGCTACTCCCCATAGATGGGGTTGATACCGTTGTGATATCTGCTTTATTTAGCGATGAGGTGCCGCCATCAAATTCATCCCATGCTGTTGGGAAGTTCCTCCGCTCCGATCGTGCTTCGGATAATTCTAAGCCTATAGATTGAGGAAGAAGGAGCGACAACAGAATGAGATTTCTTAGAGGGGATTCATAGTTGATGAGGAACTTAGCCAATAGAGGGCTAGGGAGGTAGGTATTGGCCCATCAAACGGCGTGAGCACTACAGATGGTGCATTAAGAGTTGATGTTAGCACTATTGATGGTGCTGAGATGGTATATGGGACAGATACTAATGGCGTTCGAAGTGTTGATCCATCGGGTTCTGGGAAACCGGACCCACCCGCTTCTTTAGCGGTCCTCGACGCATATGCGCCATAGGTTTGCTTCACCTGATCCTTTGCTTTTTACTTTTTGTGCATTGGGGACAATTTCACTTTATTTTGTTAGGGGTGGGGTAAATGGATTGTGAGTGATAGGGTGAAGCCTGAGTAACCCAACTCATAAACCTCTCTTAGGGTTTTTTTTTCCTGTGTTCTTTTCCCCCAAAAGACTATTTTAGTTTCTGTTGAACCGACATGTTTAGGAGTGTATGTGTAGGAGTAAGTAGAAAAATGAAAGCATGATGGCATAAAAAGCATGAAAAAAATGATCCCTCTCCGAAAATGTTGAAATATGCTAGATCGATAGTCTTGATGAGTTTAATCTGTTGGATCTCAATGTGCCATGATAAGGAATAGATTTGACCTCATGACTTAAGCTAAAACTTGAACAGGGTAATCAGATAATCAGATAATGAAACAATGTGCCAAGAGTGTGTGAGAAAAGTTGAATGTTCAGATAGTTTGTACCAATCTACAACTTGTCATGTTGGTCCTGCGAAGATTATCTAAGCTAGATGTTGGGAAGTGATCATAGACCCTTGTTAAAATTAGTCAACTGAAGCCTAAAATGATCCAACCAAATAAAATCAATGTTCCCTTAGATCTAAATGTTTGATCCTTAAATAGACCATTTCTTTTGATTCACGTAACTCACCTTCCCAAAAATAATTGTCTTGGCCTCGGTCCCTCCTTGGACATGTGCACCTTGACTTAGGACAAAAGCCTAAGTTGAGGATTGCTAATTCAAAAGTTACCTTGATCTTGGCCCTGGTCCGACATATGATATTGTGCACCTCAACTAATGCAAAATCCATAAGTTGAGGGTGGCTATGAAAGAGGAAACCAAAAGAAAAAAATGGTATAAAATGAGGTTTTGTGTTGAAAAGAGAGAAAGAAAAGATAGAAGAGGATGTGACTTTGTGCAAAAGAAGCAAAAAGGATGATAAATAAAAGTGCTGAAATAAATAAAGAAAAATAAAGTGAAAGAAAAAAAATAAAGTAAAAAATAAGAGCCACAAAGTCAAAAGTCACATCCATGTTTAAAAAAGTCAAGGGAAAGAAAGTAGAATGAAAGGATGTCAAAAATAGGTTGACATAAGAGGTAAAAAGCCAATGTAATGTCAAATAGGGCAGAAAGTCACTAAAAATAGATCTTTGTCATATCTTGATCCTCATGCGTTAGCTTGTTCAGTCTAATAAAATGGATTTTAACTAAGATGATGGAATGGGTTGTAATAGCCATGTGATTGTTGAGTTAGTATATCTTCTTCTACACAAGTGTCATTTAGTGTTAATGTGCCACTTGAGGACAAACAACATGTTTAAGTTGAGGGTGTTGATAAACCATGAATTAAAGGTATTTTTGATACATTTTACTTATGATTTGTGTGTGTCTAGGGCCATTTTGTATTGGAAGTAATGTTTTTGTGTCATGTTTGTAGGAAATAGGCTTGGACGTGATTGAGTGAGATGATAGCTGAAAAATCTGCAGAAGTGGCCACCCACGAAGGGACCTACGGACCGTAGGTCATATGACGGTCCATCGATGGGTGGGTGTAGATAGGAGCATCAAGGAAGTCTGACCAACTATGGAACTACGAAGCGATCCACGAATCATAGGTCGACCTACGGGCCATCCTGTACATCCGTAGAAGGTATTCAAAAAGTTGAAGTTCCAGTACCTCATGAAATTCCTAAGTGTGGAGCCATGGAAGAGGACCCATGGACCGTAGGTCCACCTATGGTCCATCCTGCACAACAGAAAAAGTCTAAGTATTGACCAACGGAGGGGACCAACGGACCGTAGGTCTACCCACGGTCCGTAGGTCGAGTCGTCGATCAAAGCCGTGTCCTAGAAGTTTATTTCCTTATCTTGTTTCCTTTTTGTTTAGGACATGGTTTTCTCTAAATAGGGTATGTAAACCTCATTTTTGGGGATTAGACATTATTGTTTACTTTTAGTTCTTGATATGTTCATGGGAATTAACTTCAAACTTTGGCAATTTGATTTCAGGATTTTGGTTTAGAAGATTTTTTCTTTGAAATTCAGTTTGGGATTTCAAGTGTCTTCTACTCTAAACGTAAGTTCATGAATTCTTATTATCAAATCATAAATTGTGTTCTTTCAAGCATGAGTAGCTAAATCCACAACTAGGGTGATGGGAACCATGAGCAAGTAACAACGTATGAATAATAACTAAGTAATTCTTCACTAGTATTAATGCATGTATTGGTAATTCTTTTGTTTAGAAGTCTGTTAAACTAGGGCACGCGTTAGAAATCGCCTTGTTGCTACTTGCCGGACCAAGGAGGTAGTTATAAGAAATATCTAAAGTTCAAGTGAGAGTGCACGGGGTTAGAAATGAGAGAATATGAAAGATTTTGAAATTTTAAACCATTTGGCCTTTTAAAACCCTTCAGTCCGCGACTCTTTCGGCATAGTAAGTCGTCCACGCTGAACCACTCACTGATGTGATGAGTGGTAATTTACCTCGCCGAGTTTTACAGGACCTCCAATCATTTTGGGGGTTCAAAAGACGGAAAAATCAGGCTCGCTAACCTGTTCGGCGAGTCGCCAATTAAGCAATTAGCCCGTCAAGTTTTACTGACTTCCACTTCAGGTTTAGCGGGTCTAACGGCGGTCCAAGTAGGGCTTGCCGATCTCTTAAGAGAGTCACCGACAGGACCTTTGGCTCGCCAAACTTCCTATTTTCAAACATACTTTACTTTTCAACCTGCACAATCAACATCCATTATTCAAAATTAAAACTTAAAGCATTAAAGACTTTGGTTACCTCCCAAGAAGCGCCTAAGTTAACGTCGTGGCACGACGAAAGTACCCATTCAAGCTTCATTTTGGGGGTTTGCAATTATGTGACTAGGCAACCCCCTTGTCGTCTTGGATTTAAATGTGAAAAAATTTGACCCATTTGGGTCTCCAGCTACTTGATAGAGACTGAGTGAGAGGTCACCGTCTAATTGAGAGTTGAGACATCCTCTTTCATTTCTTTCAACACTTTGTCAGACCTTTCAACCTTGTTGAGGATGCATGAGAGCATGAGTTGCATACAGCCACCCTCTGATTCCTTGGGCCTTTGATGCTCATGGAGAGGAACATACCTATCCTTCTCCCCTTTTATTTCCTTCAAAGTGGCGTTGGGATCACGCCAATCTCTATCACGGTCTCTCCAACCCTCATCTCTATTCAAACCTTGACTTCCACACAGTTTTGGGTAGTTTGCACGATAACCTCCTCCTTGATTGTCTAGGAAGTTCACTTCGTCATTTTACATCGCTTCAAAGTGTGCTTTATTAGGGTTTACTCCACCAACACCCACAACATTAACACTTTTTGTACCAACACCCATCACATTTTCAGCCAAGATATCCAACTGGGTCATCATTTTGGCCATGTTTTGGTTTCTCTCTTGGTCCTTTTCGATCTGTTCTTTTGTTATTCTAAAATTAAGAGGAGAGACTTGGTCCTCCTGAGTGTACCATGCCCTCTTGATCTTGGTCATTCAATCAAGGAATTGAGACACTACTCCATACGGTTATTGCATTATATCACTAGGAACAAGTTGATCAAGAACTTCTTTGTTCACCGAGTCGAGGCTCCTATAGAAGTATTGCAACAACTCATTACTGGGAAGTCCATGACTTGGGCATTGCAACACCAACTTTTTAAATCTCACCATTTCTCATGGATTGGATCACCTTCCAAGCGTTTGAAACCTTGGATACTATCCATATGAGTAATCATCTTCGATGGGGGAAAGAATCTCACATGGAACACTGTGATCAGCTCACCCCAAGAGGTGATGGAGTCTCTTGGTAACTCAGCCAACCACTTACTAGCCTCACCCATCAAAGAAAATGGGAACAACCTGAGACAGACTGATTCTTCCAATATGTTCTTAAATGAGAACGGTCCACAGACATCCACAAAATTCCTAATATGCTCATAAGGATCCTCATGAGCCAGCCCCCCTAAATAATCATTTCAATTGTAGGAGCTGAAGCATGGTGCTTGTGATGTGAAAGACAGCGTTTCCTTCAGCCGCAGGTAATCGAAAGGCTCAAACACCACCCATTTGGATTGGGTCATTGGCGTTTGGGTCATTGACATCATTGAGGTTTCCAACATCATCTTGGTGGCCCACTTGGCTACCATTACTTTCGTTGATGCTCATCTCCTCATCTGTTTTAACACAAGCAACACAAAACCAAAACTAAAATAAGTAGATTCAACTTCACCAAAAATTATTAAACAACACTACTCCCCAGCAGCGGCGCCATTTTGATTAACGTTTCAAGCACACCTCATCCAATTCTAGGTGCAAACGTTCATTTGTTAGTATAAAACCCAACTAAGAGTTGGGGTCGAATGCCAAAGAGAGCGGTATAAGTTCAAATTCAATTAGGAAGTACAAACGTGGTCTAATCAGCTATAGGAATAGAAATTATCGAAAAGGACATTTAAAAAACTATAAGGGGTGACACGAATGTTAGATGAGGGGTTTTGGTTTGCAATTATCAACTACAACGCAGTCACAAACAATTTGAAATAACAATAAGGAGAGGAATTCTTGGGATGTGAATTATTATAGAAATTTTTTGATATATGGGTAATTGAAACTACTAGAAAACAACTAAAAATTATTGAGTAGGCTAGACTATAAGGGAGATAGATTTCTCTCAAACAACTAACCCGAATCAGGTGCTTTCTTTCGAACATCAACAGGCATAACAATGAAGAGCAGCCCACTGCTTAAGTCATCCACTCTTTCAAGCTAGATGGGTAGAATTGGGTTTAGGATTCACCCTCTCGAGTTGAACCCAACTCAACCCAATACCTACAAATCATTCATCAATAATCTTCGTTCTAAAACCTCTCTCTCAAGAAAGCGAAGAACATGAAAATAGAATAGCATTTGCAACTACAATTCATAAATTGAACCACAATTAATGATTAAATTCACTATAACTTATCATTCAAACTAGTAATTAACTATAACCAAAAACTAATTCAACCCATAATCACATGATCACACCCCAAGAATTGGGGTTTTAGCCGAACATCATAAAAGAGTCAAAATGATTACCAAATCAATTATCCATCAACTGGGTATGAGTAATTTAGTATTTATGATTCTTCAATTTGCAGAAAATTTGAAACCCTCTTGCAAAATCTCAAAAATGAATCTCCAAAATCCTTCAAGTCTATCAAGAAACTATGCAAAACTTAATAGAGAAGTATTCTAAACTAATTTCAGCTAAGTTAACATACTAAATTGACTCTTCAAAATGTAATTTATAGTCATAAGAAATAAGCCACGAAAGGCCATTATGCGAAGTAAATCGAGTTCACCGAACCACTCGGCGAACAACCCATTGCTCTCTTTTATCGCCTTTTATCCTTGGAATTTAGCATCCTCAAGTCCTATAACTTTGGGTGATCTCTATTGGCATCGCGGATCTGCTCGGCGATTCGCCGACTGCCCCCTTTTTATCGCCGACTTGATTTCTTCCCTCAGGACTGACACACTGGCACTTTACGCGGTTAAATTAACCACTTGACGATTCACGAAGTACTCTTGGTGATCACCAGGATTGCCTTTCTTCATTTCTTCAGTTTGTTTAGTCCCGTTTTGCCTGTTAGTGTCCTTGTTGCGTTCCTCAATCCATATACTAGAAAATCAAGGCTTTAACATCAGTTTATGGCACAAATTAAGCATTTGATGACAGTAAATCTATATAAACAAATCCCCAAATGAGTACAAATCCCGGACTCATCAACTGATTAACGTATCAACTACACCTCATTCGATACTAGGTGTGGACGATCGTTAAGCAATATAAACCCAATAAAAGAGTTGGGGTCGATCCCAAAGAGAGTAGTTCTATTTTGAATTCAAATATGAAGTTACAGTAGTGATTTTTGTAGCTGAAGGAATATAGACTGTCAGAAAGTATTAGTAAAATTTGAAGGGTGACATCAATGTCAGGGTAAGGGGTTTTTAGATCAGAAAGCACCCTAAACAATTAACTAGGAACAATCAAATAGGAGAATTATATTTGGGGGATTGAGTAGCCAATTGCTAACTCAACTTAATGGGTGCAAATTGCTAACCAAAAGTGCTAACTCTTCATGGGTAAGTTGAACTTAAGATGAGGTACTTTTCTCTCGAACAACTACCTCATTTCAATTCATTTCTCTCGAACCTAACACTATCCCACAACCTCAATACATCCACTCTCTCGAGCTGCATACATAGATTCAGTCTTGGGATTCAATAAATGTAATAATGGATATATGATGGATTTTCTTGAGAGATTGAACTCTTTCAAATGAGCCCTGAGTATTGATACTCCTGGCATTCCAACATATGGTGTTCTACATTAAAAACCTTTACTTTTGGACTTTGTGTTTGGTCTACTGGAAGTAGCAGATGTGCTGGTGGTAGCCAGTTTCTGGGATTGTTGTTTAGCCTTTTTTTCCCTAGGAAAATGACCTTGTTGTACAATAACTTCCTGTATTTCATCTTGATAGTCAGAGGGGTATGTGGAGCCAAATGCCTTAATCAAATGGGCACTAATTTCCTCATCTTCCTCATTGTCACTAATCTCCTTGATGGATTGAGTATCCTCATCAAGTTCATCTTCTAAACTAAGAACATCATAATCAGATTTAGGATTTGTTCTATCAGTAGCATGTTTCTGATTATGCTGAGATTGCTAAGGGGGTTGCTGCTTATCCTTGGCTTACCATACCTGGTTATTTCCCTACGTATGTTGGTTGTTGTTCCTGGGATATTGTACATTGGTTTGGACCTGTGTTTTCTCTATATGAATTAAAGTATGATGCTCATTTGCATTTTCTTGTATCTGAGCCTTCCCTTTATCCTTAGCAATATAGTTAGCATGATTTGTAGAGTTAGAAACCATACCTGAGTGTCCCTTAGCTACTGATTGTTACTTGTCCATCTCTTTGTTTGTTGTGATACTTTGTTTGCTCTATTGATTCCTTCCATTCTTCTGACTTTGTTCTTGAGTTTGGATTGACAGTAATCCTTTTGTTGGTCCTGTTTGTTGTTGTGCTTTCTCCAACTGTTGTTGGCCTTGCACCTTAGTGTTTTTCTTGAAGTTAGTAAAAGAAGTCTGTTCTAGGATCATAGGATCGATCCCTAAAGAGAATCTTAAGGAATTCGTATGATCATTGTGATTGTGGCCCATAAGATCATTCGTTTGTAGTCCTGGTTGGTTAACTCTACTCCTTGTACCCTCATTTTCACCTGAAATATAGGAATTGTTGTCAGCCCTCCTATCAATACTTACCTGACCTCCGGCGACTTTGGCCAGACTTTGCTCTCCAACAATTCGACCGTCCAAACTAGTTGAAATTGCTGTGAGATGTTCCCCGAGGTGTGGGGAGTGTTCCCCAACCATCGAATCACCTCTTCCAAGCTCCGACCTAGTTCCAATTTGAGGGATCATCTTGGGCGATTCTCAGCGGTGTTGGACTTTTAGATTCTCAAAATGAGAAGGTGGAATTCCTTGGAAATTGAACTGTAGTTACTTCATTCCTATACGAATCCATCTCCCCTTCCACATCTACTCTTACAGCTCCATTATAATCTGGGGAAATAATTTCACGAATCCCGTCCAACTCCTTTTCCAAAATTGCGATGTTCATCACTTCATTCAACTGCCAATTCGAAGAGCTGTGGGATGAATTTTGTTGTGATTCTTGTTGGGACTTGTTGGTTTCCTCCTCACGCATAATGTGAGCCAAGTCCGGTGGTCTAATTGGCCTTTTCGGTGGCTGTGGAGCCATTTCGGCTAAGTGTAAATGAAGCCTAATGTTACCGTTAGGCTATTTACACTTAGCCGTTAGTGGTTTATTAGAGAGACGTTAGTCGTTTATCTTAGAGTGTATAGCTTCTAGGTTGAGGGATTTTGTTAGAATGAATCCTCCCATGATTCTTGGTTCCAAGGTGGGAGAGGATGCCTATGAATTTGTGGATGAGGTTTATAATGCAGTTGATGTTATGGGGGTAACTTCAATAGAAAAACGGAGCTAGCCGCTTACCAATTGAAGGATGTTGCTCAAGTTTGGTTTACTCAATGGAAGAGTAATAGGCCGGTAGGAACGGGTCCCATAGATTGGGAAGTGTTCAAGAAAGCCTTACTTGATAGGTTCTTTCCCCGTGAAAAGAGGGAAGTTAAGGTGGAAGAATTTATCAACCTTAGGCAAGGTAGCATGAGTGTTCAAGAGTATTCTTTGAAGTTCACTCAATTGTATAAGTATGCTTCATCTTTGGTGTCGAATCCGAGGGATGAGATGAGTAGATTTGTGATGGGTGAGTCTTACTTAGTTGTAGAAGAGTGTTGTAAGGTAATGCTCCATGATGAAATGAATATCTCTCGGCTTATGGTGTTTGCTCAACAAAAAGAATAGGGAGATGAAAAGAGCTAGGTCTAATGAACAAGGACAACCAAGGTTCAAAAAGAGGTCCTCTAACCAAGATTCCCCAATGGTCAACAAGGATAAGGTGTCTAACTCTAATTCTCAAGGAGGAAATGGAGGTGGTTCTTCCTTTGAGAGATCTACATGTGCCAAGAGTGGGAAGTTATCACAACCCGAGAGCACCCCCCAGTCGTAACCGGCGTACTCGACCTCTTAGAGGTCTAATACAAGCCTCTTAGCATTCATTCATCGCATAGATACTAAAACCCAAAAGGAATTAAATAATTTCTTCACACACGAAGATACTTTCATTAAATAACAAGCGGAAGACTTTCTAGACTTTATACATGATGTCTCAAAACCATCTAATACTTGAATACAACATTGGGACTAAGCCCACTCAAAACTATAACAAAACTACAAGACATAAAGGAACATGATGGGTATTGTCCTCGAATCTATGAGGACTCACCAAGTCTTCATCTTCAACACCTTAGAAACTTATCCATCAACCATGGACTATCAACATCTCCCAATCCCTACACTTTAGTCAAAAGGGAAAGAAAGGGGTTAGCACAATTAAGTACTAAGTATGGAAACCATACAAAAACATGTTAAAAAGGACATTTCATTTCAAATCATACTTGTATGCCATTTTTGATAAAATCTTTATAACATGATATTAAGGCATAATAATCATCGCATTCAATATATAAAGTCTCATACATCACATTTAGGCAAGAACCACATATAACCCATAAGTACATACATCAATAAGCCATTCAACCTCTTAGGACCTCTATCTAAAGTTACCCTAAGACACACCTAAGTAAGACATGAAGTGGCCGCCCATAAAACCTCTTCATACCACACCTAGGTATTCCTCAAGGCTACAATAGACAAGAACCTTTCCATTTATGCACAACATGCTAAGTAATCATTTCATCAATATAAGCTACTTATTCATCATTTTATTTAGCCAATAAGTCAACATCTTCATTAAGCCATTTAGGACACATTCATTCCTTTGGAGGACTTTCACTCATTAGCCATTAAGGCTTAAGGAACTAACTTTAGTATCTTGAAAGCCTACTCGTGCCATGTGTAGATAGCATTCCATACTACTACCTACACATTGTAGAGCCTACCCAATAACTAGAGTGCACATCCCACATGATGGGAATAGGCATTAACCGACATAGACCATAAGAGCTAGACATGGAATCCGATGTTCTACCCCCACACCGAAAAGAGGTGTTCTTCTTGCCTAAGGTAGAACTAGATGATATTATAGCATTGGTGTAGACCATTAGCTAATATATCTCCTATGTGGGTACATAGTTCTGGGGTAGGAAGATGTTCATTGGAACTCTAGCCTATCATTGGGAGAGTTTCCATCTAACCCTATCCATTCGGTGCTTAGCCTCCATTCCCATAGAGTATTTCATTCACATTCATTGTACTTGAAAGGGCTACCAATGCTAGGTCTACTGACCCAAAGTACATTACACAAGAAAGGGTCCTTTCACTAGGTCTTCCGATTCAAGGTACATTAAGGATAGCTCATGACTTTCCAAGAAGGGTGCCTTCTACATTGGGTCTACCGATTGAAGGTCATTACTCATTCATTCATGAAAGGGCACCTATATTATGTCTACCAATTCAAGACATCAATCACACTTCATGGAGGGGATACCACATTTGGTCTACCGATCCTAAGATACATTCATCACATCACATTCAATTACACAAATAGGAGGATGCCCTAGGCCTACCAAATCAATGTGCAAGATTACATTACAATACTAGGAGGACCTTTCACATTAGATCAACCTCATACATGATCATTAAGAGAGAACATACTTTCCATCACAATACAATAATACTACACATAAGATCATCATTGAGATCACATAAACACCTTCACATTATACAACCATCTATACAATAATATGAAAACACTTCAATTGACCATATAATTCCTTCATGGCCATAATCACCTCACATTCAATATATAACCACCTCCACCTTTCAAGTGGATCAATCCATACAAGAACAATTCTACTATAACATGAAGTTAAGTCAACTTACCATTCTCCAAAGCCATAATCACCATTACTCAATTCCCCAACAATTCACCATATTTAGGTATAGATAACAATAGAAACCAATAAAACAATTCAATCTAAACACAATTTCATCAACATTGAATCATCATCACAAAACCCATTTCATAAGCCAAATTTAGGAAACTTGGAAAGACATGGGTTCATGGAATATTCTTTCTTAAAATCATCATTAAAAATCATTTAATGCAAGAACCCATGCTTAGAATCAAAATTAGGGTTTTTGTGTTTTTGGAAGAACTTTGAAATCATTTGGATTGAGCTACTTGAAAGAAAGAATTAACAAATTACTAAAAGAACCTCAGTTGGTCGAGTCCCTTGGACAGCAACCATGTTCGAACCACGCCGACAGTGGTCTGGTCCACGCCCCATCAATGTGGTCTGTGGTTTGGGACTGAGAGTCAGCCTGCAGGGCCTGCAACTACGGACCAAGACTATTGGTCGTGGTTTGACCCACGAGCCATATGTCATGGCCGTGGTTTGGCTACTTTTGGCCAACCATGGTTTTTCCTTGGGGCTTTTGGGTTTAGACTTACGGTCCTCCTCAAGAACCCTTAGGGTTGTCCTTGGAGAGTCGTACCTTGATGTCTAACCCCTAAACACCTCAACCATGGCTTGGGACAACATTAAACCACATCAAAACTCAAGACGAACACAAAGGAACACACGTCAAGCTGTAGTTTCACTAGTTCATTTTTAGTGTCGTTACAGAAACATCATTTGGGTAAGTGCCTAGCCGGCACGCATGTGTGTTTTGGATGTGGAAAGAAAGGTCATAAGATGAGAGATTGCCTAAAACTCTCGGCAAAAGAAAGAGAAGACAAACAAGCTTCTCCTAATGGTATGGTTCCCATTCCTCCAAATTATGGTCGTTTCTATGCACTTTGATGTAGAGAGGACAAAAGAGCCCTTCTGGATGAAGGCACCGATATGTTGATTGTTCCTTATAGTTATAAATATTTTATTAAGGTCCCCATGCTATTTTTTTTATGTTAGCCTTAGTAAGGGTTTACTCCCAAGGGGGAGATGGTATGCTTAGAAGGCAAGGTTGTTGAGAGTTCCGATATCCTTATCTCTTTCTTCTATTACTATTCAAGCTTAAGACAAAAGAGTTCCTTGTGACTTCCTTTATGTGTTGGAGTCATGTGTGATTTATGAGTTTACATGATCTCCTTGTGTTATGCATGTTCTTCATTGAATTCATGTTTAGAAAGAAAATGAGTTTTTCATGATTTATCTGTTGCTAGTGTTGTTGTGCATTTGGTATGGGTTTCCTATGTGCTTCATGAAATGAATCGTTGAACATGCTTTATTGTGATTTTGAGAGTTATTGCATAATTTGTTTCATGATATTATGATGAGCATGATTTGAGTTGGAGAAGGTAGTCCCTCAAATAAATTTGAGAAATGTTGAATTTCATGCATATTGGATTAATAGATGTAGTTCCTACTTCCTTTTTTTTGCCATGATTGTGTTGAGATGGCTTTGAAATTTCCTCCTTTATGTGTATTATTTTGATATTTCATGCATGTTGAGCTGCTAGTCTTGAGTCGTTAATTCCGTGAGGTGTCTAGATCATCATTCGAGGAAGAGTGTTCCCAAGGGGGAGATAATGTAACACCCAGAAAATTAATAGGTGAAACTAAAGCCTAACGTTTGAGTCTTAAAATTTGATGCATGATTTAGAGTTATAAAGTAGCCCAAAAAATTGACCAAGGGTTAGTTCAAGTGAGGGTTCAAGGAAGGTGAACGACATCACTTCCCTTACAAGTACCCTTGAACTTTGCCTTAGCCGTGTGAGCAAAAGGCATTGTTCAAGGGAGGCTTCAAGGCGCGTGAAAGCCTTCACTGCCCTTAGAAGCCCTCATTAACCAATGCCTTAGTCGTATAGGCAAGGAGGCAGGTTCAAGGAGCGTGGAAGGGCTCCACCACCCTTGGAAGTCCCTCGTGGACTTTTCCTTAGTCGTGTGGGCAAAAGGTTTTGTCCACGTGAGGGTTCACGAGGCGTGAAGAGCCTTTGCTACCCGTGCAAGTCCCTCTTGGAAATAGCCTTAGCCAATTTAGGCGAAGAGGCAGTCCACGCGAAAGGGGTCCACTGCCCATGTAGACCTCGCGTGAAGATTGCCTTAGCAATTTTTGGCAAGAACGTAGTCCATGGCTAGTGGAAGATTCAACTGCACATGGAGACCCAAGTGGACTATGCCTTAGCTCCAAAAGCCAAAAGGCACAAGTCCACGTGAGGGTACACGACTGGTGGAGTAGTCCACTGCCCGTGAAGCCTCTAGTGGACTTTGCCTTAGGCGTGGGGCAGTCCACTTGATGTGAGTGGCAATTTTGTAATTTTTGTTTTAAAGTCCAAATTAAATGGATATATTTTATATTATTTTTAAACGAGTATATAAGGTATTTTAAGTTATTAAACACCCAATCAAAATCAAAAGTTCATCTTCCTCACAATATTTCTCTCTCTACAAACCCAAGAAGAAGAAGAGTAAAATTGAAGCTTGGGCTGCAATAAATCAAGGATTTTTCAGCAAATTCTTCAAGGATTCATCATCAAGGTATGGTAGTTTTCATCTTTGGGTAGATTCCATCCATAGAGCCTCTTTAAAACTTGATTTCGAAACTTACAATTTTCCCCAAATTCAAGGGTTTTGTTTGAAATGCATGGGTTGCCTTTAAAAATAATTTCAATGGTTAAATTATGTTGGGATATGATTGAATTGATGATTTATGGTTGAATTTTGGTGAAATTCCTCCCAAGAACGCATGGATCCCCTCTATTGCTAAATTGTGATCATAATATGGGCTAATTGAATTTAGAAGCATGTAAATGGGTCTTGTATGGATTAACTAAATTGATTTAATTGTCGTATTACCCATGTTTAATGTAGAAATTATAGATGTTGGGTTGAATGTGATTCATGATTCTTGAAGGGTAAATTATGAGAATTTGTACATGAACATGAGGATTATGCATGTATTTGAAGAATAACTTATAGAATGAAGATTCTATGACTATGGTATAATTGTGATTTATTGAAATGCCATGTAAATGTATTTTGTTTAGATTAATTGAATTAAGCTATTACTCATGCCTAAATTGTAGTAATATTAGGTGTGTTGGTGAATAATGGTTTATGGTCCTTGATGGACAAACTGTGAGATTTTGGTATAATTATGATGTTAATATACATACCTTGTGAATTCTTTGAGAGTAATGTAATCATGACTATAATACAATGGTGGTGTTGTTGAAAGGTTATTCTGACATACACACACTCAAGAATGAAGAATGAATGAAGTTTCTAAGATTAGGTTGATGATGATGTGTTGATTGAAAGGTTGTTCTCAATTGTACACTAATGAATGATAATGACATGTTGTGAAAGGTTTTTCTCATAATATGAGGATTCTTAGTTGAAAGGCTATTCTCACCTTTGAATCTATGAGCTATGAATGAATATTGGGTTTGAGATGGATGCTCATCCATGAGTGGAGGCGGGGTATCTAGTAAAAAACTCTAATCCCATAATAATGAACTAAAGCAATGAATGTTAAGTACTCCATGGGGAATAATTCTAAGCACCATGTGTATATGGATTGAGATTGATGCTCATCCGTGAGTTGAGGCAGGGTATCTAGTAGCAATCTTTTTAGACGGATCCTCATCCATGAGTTGAGGTGGGGTATCTAGTAGTTATCTCCCTATCCCATAACTATGTGCCCACATAGGTTGTTAGCTTGTGGATCCACCAAATCATAATGTTAATGGTCCTACCTTAGGCAAGTAGGAACCCCTTATTCAGTGTGGGTAACACCGGGATTCCATGATTTGCTCACATGGTCTATGTCGGTTAAGGCTTACCCCCACAATGAATGATAATGAACTATGGCTTTTATAGAATGCACAACTTAGTGTCGGTGGGGGTATGGGACTTCATCCATGCATTGCACAAGAAGGCTTTAAGAATAGTCATGGTGTGTTCCTTAATGTTATAATGTCTAAAGAAATGAATATGCTCATAATGATGCTAACAAGAATGTGGACTTAAAGGCTTAATGTAAAGATGAATGCTTAACTTTGATTGTTTTTATGAGTTGCTTTCCTTGTCTATGAGTATTTACTAAAGATGAGAATGAAAAATGGTAAGCATGTCATGGTGGCCTCAATGTGGTACTTAGTATGAATGGTATTATGGGATGTCATTCCTACATTGCACAAGTATAACTTAGGGTTATTTAAAATGGTGGTTCTAATGTGTTATAATGACCTACATAATGAATATGCTTATGTCTTATATGTTTATACTAAAAGAGCATGATGATTCTCAAACTTGTTAAATGCATGGATTTTAACTAAATGTTTCCTTTGAACATGTTTTAAGGATTTTTATGAATGGCTACCATACTTAGTGCATTTTTGTGCGAACCCATATTTCTCCTATTTTTCTACAATGTGTAGGTTCCGGATCTGAAGGTGACTTCTAGTTTTCAAAGCTTGGATTGATTCTCTCCAAAGCTAGTTGGTGAGTCCTCATGGTTCGAGGACAAGAGTTGCTCTTTTCTAGTTTCTTCTACTTTTCCTTATGAGACTATGTTGAAAAGGGTTGTGGCCTTTATTGATATTCGATTGTATCAGATCGTTTATTGAGACAATGTCTAGACTTCCATATAGTTTTATGAAAAGACTTCGATTGTAAAAAGTTTTAATTTCGCACCATTTTCTTATGTCTTATGTTATGAATGGTATGAGGCTTGTATGAGGCTCTTCGGAGTCCTATACGTCGTGTTACGTACAGGGTGTAGGCTCGGGTCGTGACACATGAAGTCTATTCCCCAAACATCAAATAACTAAACCTCTAGAATATACTTGAGAGGCAGCTCATGCCTTTTTGAAACCTTACCTTGTTTTTGACATTGTATGCATTTCTTAACAAATTCATAAACATCTTTGTAAAGGAATCAGCAGTAGTAACCACTTTGAAGAATTTTAGTGGTTATACGCACACCGCTATGATGACCACCAACTGGTGAAGCATGACAAGCATGGAGAATTCCATTGAATTCCTCTCCAGGCATACATCTCTTAATGATATGGTCTGCACATTCACCGAATAAGTATGGTTCATCCCAAAAGTATTTCTTGACATCGAACATGAACCTCTTTTGTTGATAGAAGTTCAGTTCTTCCGGTATCAATCCACACACTACATAGTTAGAAAAATCAATATATCAAGGAGTTAGTGTTAGAGTGACCGTGAATACCTGTTCATCGGGAAATGAATCATTTATGTCTACTTCCAGCTCGTTATTCTCCTTGCCTTGTAACCTTAATAGATGGTCAGCCACCTGATTTTCACAACCGTTTTTGTCTTTGACTTCAAAGTCAATTCTTGCAACAATAGCACCCACCTTATAAATCATGGCTTGGCTTCTTTCTTTGCCACCAAATAACGCAAAGTTGCGTGATCAGTGTGAACAACCACTTTGGTGCCTAACAAGTATGTCCAAAATTTCTCAAAGGCATATAACACAACAAGTAATTCTTCCTCTGTAACTATGTAGTTACACTGAGCACCATTCAGGGTTTTGCTTGCGTAGTAAATAGGAAGGAATAGGTTGTTGCGTTTTTGCCCCCAACACGACACCTAATGCCTTAGTACTTGCATCACACATCACTTCAAAGGGTGATGACCAATATGGACTAATGATAACCAGGGTGGAGATCAATTTCTCTTTCAAGTACTTAAAGGCTACCATACATGCATCATCAAAGTTGAATTTTACTTCCTTTCCCAAAAATTTGCACAAAGGGTGTGCATTTTTTGAAAAGTTTTTGATGAACCTCCGATTAAAACCAGCATGCCCCAAGAAACTACTAATAACTTTCACCGACATTTGTGGTGATAGCTTCCCAATTACTTCGATCGTTGCTTGATCAACGTCCAACCCCTTTTTTGTGACACTTTGTGACCAAGAACTATACCTTCCCTGACCATGAAATGACATTTCTCCCAATTTAGGACCAAATTTGTCTCTACACATCATTGAAGGATCTGCCCCATGTATGCTTAACATGCTTCAAAAGTTAGCACTCACAACTGAGAAGTCATCCATAAAGGCTTCCATTGAATCTTCTACCATATCAGCGAAAATAGATAGCATGCAACGTTGAAACATTGTTGGAGCATTACGCAACCCAAACGTCATCCTTTTGAAAGCAAAAGTTCCATATAGACAAGTGAATGTGGTTTTGTCTTGGTCTTCCAGAGCAAGATTTGATTATATCTGGAATATCTACTCAAATTGCAATACCATCCTCTCTCTCTGAAAGCCGATCAAGTATCTGATCTATAAAAGGCATGGGAAAGTGAATTTTTTGGTCCAAGAGTTTAACTTCAGTTAGTCCATGCATACTCGCCATCTGGTTTACCGGTCTCATAGAAACAAGCTCCCAGTTTTCATTTAGAACTACTATATGCCTCCCTTTTTTGGTACACATTGTACCGGACTCACCCATTTGCTATATAATCGCGTAGATCAAACCTGCATCCAACCACTTTATTATCTCCTTTTTTACAACCTCTTGCATCGGTGGGTTCAATATTCTTTGATGTTCGACACTCAGTTTACACTCGCTATCAAGTGGAATTTGTGAGTGCAAATGCCCGGTGGAATGCCCACAATGTCAGCGACAGTCCATCCAATAGCTTTGATGTATCTTCTCAACACTTCAAGGAGCAACTTTACTTACCATTCAAGCAAGTCAGTTGCAATTATTACGGGTAAGGTATTATTTGCCCGCAATAATGCATATCAAAGATGAGCGGGGAGAACTTTCATCTCAAGCTTTGATGTTTCCTCCGTTGATGCCTTGGCGGGAGGATTTTCTCTATTTTTTAGATCAATATCCAGCTTTAATGGATTCCTTGCCCATTCCCCCAAACCCGAAAGGGCAGCTACAACCTCATCGTAACTTTGGATTTCGGACTCATCATTGTTTTCAATCACAGCCTCAAGTTGCTCGCTCATACACATCAACTGGCTCACACTAGCAACTACTTCATCAATAGTTGAAACCACATAAATATTACTTGGATGTTTCATTGATTTACACATATTAAAAGTGATTTCTTCTTCGTTCACCCAGAACTTCAATTCTCCGCATTCAACATCTAGTAACGCTCTCCCGATTGCTAAAAATGGTCTTCCCAAAATTATGGGAATTTCAACATCAATCTCGCAATGAAGGATGATAAAATCAGCCGAAAAGATAAATCGGTCAACCTTTACCTAGATATCATAAAGTATCCCAATGGGGTGCTTAATTGATCAGTCTACCATCAGAAGCCTCATTGTTGTGGATTTCGATTCACCTAACCCAAGTTGCTTATAGAATGCGTACGGCATTTGATTTATACTTTCCTTAAATCAGATAGAGCTTTGGCAAATTAGAGCATACCGAGAGTGAAGAAATGGTGGAGGCTTCGAGATCTTATTTCTTTTTAATCATCTCATTAGTCATAATCGCACTACAACAGACTTCAATTGTTTTGAAGTCCAAGCTTCTTTTCTTTGTGAATAACTCCTTCATGAACTAGGCATAACCCGACATCTCCAATAGTGCTTCCACTAGTGGGAGATTAATCGATAATGTCTTGAACACTGATAAGAACTTCTTGAACTTCTCATCCTCGTTTTTCTTTTTGAGACGTTGGGGAAATAGATGAGTTATTCTGGGGAGAGGTTGTAGAAATTTTAGGATTGAGGTGTTTTTTCCTGCATCTTTTTCTAACTCTTGGGCTAAGCTTTGTTCGATGGGAATCTCTTCTTCCTCAATACCTTTTTCTTCTTTATGAGTTTGTGCTTTATCATTACTCTTCATATCACCTACCACTACATTTCCACTTCAAGCAACCACAACCAGATTTCTATCAACACCATCCATCAAAGTTTTTATGTGCACAGTTTCGCCTTCCCCCATTCCTTTTGGTCCCAATTGTGCTGAAAGTTTACTCAGCTAGCCTTCAAGTAGCTTGATTGCATCAGCATGAGAGTTCACTATATTGATTAATGACTAGAAGTCGTCTTTCATCCCTTTTAACAAGTCGTCTGAGCCCTCAACTTGGTCAAGGATGCGAGATAACAAATCATCCACTCTGAGACTACTTGCACTCCCCTTTGACTTTGGGCTATCACTCAATTGTGTGTGATCCTCTTCATGATCATCTTCTCTTTTCCAATAGTCACTTTGTTCGTCCCATTCTTCATAGTATCTTCTCTGATCTTCTTATTTGTGAGAGTTCCAACATTGATTCCCACCCGCTGCAAGTAGCGTGGGAGGAAACCCTTCTCAACTCTATGAAAGTTCCAACCTTGAATCTCCCCTGGCCTTAAGTAGCTCGAGGAAGAACCCTCCTCAACTCTAAAACTCCCCTTGCTCCTTTGGGTTTGTCCACATTTTCTAGCACTTGTTTTTGTAGTAGCTCCATTTGGGAAAAAAATTGTTGATGTTATCATCCCTTTCTCTTTCTTTATCACGTTGTTCTTGAGTCATCCTAAAATAAAAAGGTGAAACTTGATCTTTGTGATTGTACCATGCTTGATTTTTTTTCGTCATGTCATAAAGAAGAAACGAAGCTACCTCAAATGATTGCAACATTACTCCACTTCGAACCAATTGATCATCTACTCCTTTTTTACCGAATCAAGACTTCAATAGAAGTATTGTAGCAGTACATTGTTTGGAAGTCTGTGAGTCGAGTATTGGAGTAGTAGCTTCTTAAACCTCACCCACATTTCGTGGATGGGTTCACCTTCCAATCGCTTGCAACCTTGAATGTTGTCTCTAAGTTTCATCATCCTCGACGGGGGAAAGAACTTCACATTGAATGCCATGGTAAGCTCATACCAAGATGTGATGGAATTATTTGGTAACTCAGCCAGCCATTTGCTAGCTTCACCCGTCAGAGATAGTGGGAATAACCTGAGACAAACTTATTCTTGTGATACATTCTTGAATGAGAACGGACCACAAACATCTATGAAATTCCGCATATGCTCATGTGGGTCTTCGTGATTTAACCCTCCATAGAGTCCATTCATTTGAAGGAGATGGAGAGTTGTGCTAGTAACATGGAATATAGCATTCTCTTTTGTTGACGGTAGACAGATTGCACCACTTCCACCCAATTAGATTGGGTTATGCACACTATTAAGATCATCAATATCACCTTGGTGGCCCACTTGGCTACCTTTAATCTTTGCTTCACTCATTTCATGTTTTGTTCAACACAACCAACACAAACACAAAACAAATCAAATTGATTCAACTACACCCAATAATATCACATATTAAACTTCGATAAGAGAATTCTAAACAACACCACTCCCCGACAGCAGTGCCATTTTGATTAATGTATCAACTACACCTCATCTGATACTAGGTGTACACAATTGTTAAGCAGTATAAACCCAACAAGAGAGTTGGGGTTGATCCCACAGAGACTAGTTCTATTTTTAATTCAAATATGAAGTTACAATAGTTATTATTGTAGCTGAAGGAATAGAGACTGTCAAAAACTATTAATAAAATTTGAAGGGTGTCATTAATGTCAAGGTAATGGGTTTTTAGATCAGCAAGCACCCTCAACAATTAACTGGGAACAATAAAATTGAAGAAAAATACTTGGGGGATTGACCAACCAATTGCTAACTCAACTTAATGGGTTCAAATTGCTGACCAAAAGTGCTAACTCTTCATGGGTAAGATGAACTTTAGATAAGGTACTTATCTCTCGAACAAATACCTCATTTCAATTGAGTTATCTAGCAACTCAATGTGCTAAACAAAAAGAGCAGCCCACAACCTCACTACATCCACTCCTCGAGCTGGTTACACAGAATGAGTCTTGGGATTCACTCTCTCGAGTTGAATCCATTCTGACCCACTAACTATGAGTGCCAACTTATCACTCTATCTTTACACTTATTTCTCAAGAAAGCATAAAACACTATATTATATTGAAATAAACATACAATAGAGTAGTTAAACCACAACGATACGTCAGACCCACTTTGAATCAGCACTAAAATTGATAATAACTAACATCCATCAAGCCAAATTTAACAATTAATCACATTGTAAAACTCCCAAGATTGAGACTATAGCTAATCATCATAAAAGAAAGAAATTCAGTACGTAATACATGCTCCATAGCTGGGTATTGAAAATCAAAGTTCTAAAATGAATAATATATTTTCTATTACAACACCCAATTGAAATATTTTGCCAAAATTTCTTAAAATCAAGAAGAATAGCATTTTTGTCTCCACAATGACTAGATTCCTTCTCTCTCTTTGAAAAATCAGTTTATACTGATCTAAGACGTTTCTTTTTGGGGTTGGTCGGCTAGGTAAGTCAAGCTTCGCCGACCAGTTGGTGACTCGCCTATCGTCCTTGTCCATCACCTTCTTTCTTCATGTTTTCATCCATCAAGCATTGTAACTTTAAGCGGTCTAAATTGGGGTCGCCGATCACTTCCGCGATCGGCCCTTTAGTCCTTTGGATCGCCAATTCAATTTCATCTTTGTCTCGTTTAGTGCGTTCGATGATACAATCTTTCTTTGCCAATCAATTCGGTGATTCGTCGATATAGAACACCGTTCACCCAAATTTCTCTCATTTTAGGCACAGTGTACGATAAAGTTAGGCAGTCAAGGGGCAGCTTGGCGATTGTCAGGCTTTCCTTTCTCCCTTTCTTTAACTTGTTTTCTTCCTTTTTGCATGTTAGTGTCCTTTCTTTGCTCCTCTATCCACATACCTAAGAATCAAGGTTTACACATCATTTCATAGCATAAATCAAACGTTTGGGGACACTAAATTCATCAAAACAAAGCCATAAATGAGTCAAAATCCCGGACTTATCAATAACATTCGTCATCGAATCATGAGGACTTACCAACAAGCTAGGAAAATAAGAAAATTTAAGCTTTAGCCACAACGATGATTAACTTGAGGACCGGATCTTACACCTGGGGAAAATGTAGGAAATGTAGGCGTTAGTACACAAATGCACTATGTATAATAGTCATGCATAAAAATATTGAAGACATGCTAAAAGGGACATTTTATTTGAATGAATTCAATTTACAAAGTTTGAACATCATCATGAAGATAGTGGAAAAGCACAAGTCATAAGTGTAGTTAATACACGGATCATCATAATGTAAGAGAAACACTTCATAAATACCCTCAACCATACTTGTGCAATGCATGAATAAGACCCCATAAATCTAACACATGCTAAGTAAACCTCTTTCAGCCTATATTCATATTCATTACCTTTAAGATCTTTAAACCTCATATAAAAGCTTCTTGAGTAACAATAGTTCATAATTCATATTCTTGTTCTTATTATTATGGGAATAAGCCTTAACCGACATAGACCACGTGATCTTAACATGGAATCCGGTGTTACCCACACCGAAAAGCGTTGTCCTACTTACCTAAGGTAGAACCATACTCTTAGCTTAGGTGGATCCATTATCTAAGTAACCTCTAGGGGCACTTAGTTTATGGGATAAGGAGATTGTTACTAGATACCCGACCTCTACTATCATTAAGACATCCATCTCAAGATTTTGCTTCTAGAAACTCGGCCTCAACTATCGTGAGGGCTCCCATCTGATATCAATATCCGCTCAGTGCTAAGCATTAATCCCACAGAGTTCATACTAATTTTTTATCTAAGTTCATATTCATGGAAGACGTTATTGACACTTAATCCAACATAATTCATAAGATAGCTCATAGATCATGCGTGAGAATAACCTTTCACCATGCATGTCTTCATATAGATTATATAGGTAAGAAAGCCTTTCAACCCTAGAATCATCATATTCTGAGAAAACAATTCACATCATATCATAATTATACATAAGTTTGTACATGAGAATAACATTTCAACAACACGACAACTAGATCATAATCATATTCGCTTCACTTTGAAAGTGTTCTTAAAGCATATACAAAGACTTCATCAACATTCATAATATCATAATTTGTCCTTTTAAGGATCAAAGATCATATTAAATCAACATATATATAATTCACTACATTAGAAATGTATATTAACATAATTCAAATAATCCAATTACTACAAGCATAATCTCATAATATCCTTCTTTAACCCACAAACCCACATCACAAGATAATAATTTTGGAATAAGGGGATTCCATGGGTTCTTGCAGATTTCAACATAAAAACTATAATAAATCATCAATTCAATCATAATATAGAGTAATTCAAGCATTAGAATCGTTTTTTAAAGGAACCCATGACATTGGAAACAAACTCTAGCTTTTGGGGGATTTCTATCTTTGAAATTTGGGATTTTGAAGGGGCCCCATGAATGAATTCTATCCATGGATTGTCACGACCCAAGCCTACATCCCAGACGTAACACGACGTACAAAACTCCAAAGTGCCTCATACAAGCATCATAGCATTCATAACATAAGATATAAGAAAATGGTACGGAATTTAAAAATCTTTAAATACAAACAATCGAAGTCTTTATTTAAAGACAGCGTAAGGCTAACATTGTCTCACATGGCCATCTAATACAACATTAGAATAAAAAATAGAGTCACAGCGCTTCAAGATAGTCCGAAATGTAAAATGACATAAAAGAAAACTAAAATTACAACTCTCGTCCTCGAACCATGAGGACTCACCACTAGCTTTGGAGAGAATCAATCCAAGCTTTGAATATTAGAAGTCACTTTAAGATCCGAAACCTACACTTTGTAGAAAAATAGAAGAAATATGGGTTAGCACACAAAAATGTACCAAGTATGATAGCCATGCAAAAATCATGCTTAAAAAGGACATTTTGGTTAAAAACCAAGATATATGCCAATTTTGAGAAACATCATGAACTTTAGTAGAAAAGGCATAGGATACATGTATATCATCATATAAGTCATTATAACACATTAGAGGCATCATCTTAAGTAACCCTATGCTATACTTGTGCAATGTAGGAATGGCATCCCATACTACCATTCATACTACGTACAACTTTGAGGCCACCATAGATGTACATACAATTCTTCATTTTCATCTTTAGTCAATACACATGAATAAGGAACATTCTCATTCAATAAGTCATGACAAGGAAAGTAACTCATAATAACATTTCCAAGTAAAGCATTCATTATTTCATTAAGCCTTTAAGTCAACATTCTCATTAGCATCATTATGAGCACATTCATTTCATTAGACATTAGGACATTAGAGAAAAATACCATATATCTCTCTAAGCCTACTTGTGCAATGCATGAATGGCATCCCATACTACCAGCCACACTTCATAGAACCTCTTAAGTAACCATATCACGTAACTCACATGATGGGAATAAGCATTAACCGACATAGACCATGTAAGCAAACCATGGAATCTGGTGTCTCTCCCACACCGTAAAGGGTTGATCTACTTGCCTAAGGTAGGACCGGTAACATTTTAGTTTAGGTGGATCCAATAGCTAATAACCTATGTGGGCACATAGTTTTGGGATAAGAAAGATGTTCATTGAAACCCGGCCTAACATGGGGAGAGCTTCCTTCTTACCATATCAACCCGGTGCTAAGCTTACATGACCATAGAGTAGTTCTTTCACATTAACATTATTATACTTGAGAGGGATACCACTGTTAGGTCTACCGACCCAAAGTAAATTATAACACATGAAAGGTCCACCACCATTAGGTTTACCGATTCAAGGTACATTATTCGGATAGCTCATTGAATCTTCAAGAAAGGGCCACCACCATTAGGTATACCAATTCAAGGTTCATCATCACATTAGTTTCTAGACCCATCATGAAGGGCTACAACTATTAGGTCTACCAGTTCAAGACATAGACTTAGAATACTTCAGTAATCATTTATGAAAGGACTATAACCATTTGGTCTAACAATTCAAGGTTCATTATTTGATACATGAAAGGGCTACCACCATTACGTCTACCGATTCAATTATCATTAAGTCAAGATATTTTAGTTACACAACAAGTGGATGCCCTAAGCCTACCAATTCAAGGTACATCAATCAAGATCACTTTCAACTACACAAGAAAAGGATGCCCTAAGCCACATCTAGTGATATCAGGCGGATTAAGGGGAAGTGCTTATGGGATGATGCAGCTCGGAGGAAGCCACAACCACCAACATGACACTCGTGGTTGATCTGACCACGCTAGCAGTTGTTGCTAGCACACTTGGTCCTTCTGTGAAGCAGGCAAGTATTTCCACATCCTCTACTATGCCTTCTACCCCTGATGGTGCTATTTCCTCTACTGCTACTCCTATTAGTACTGTATCTTTTATTGTTGTTGCTAGTCCTACTACTATCACTTGTCCTCAATTGACCCATGCCATGATTTATCAGATTGGCAGCCTTATCCGGCCGGCAGATGTTGGAGTTTCCAGGGTAGAGACAGACATGTCCAGGATCATTTATAGGTCCATCTAAAAAGCCTTGGCCCCATCAAGAGAGATATAATGGGTATGTGTGAGGGGATAGTTGAGTTTTTTGTTTTTAGGCTGGACAATCTTACCGCTAAACTTGATGCCTAAGAGATGGTCGGAGGTAGATCTAGTGTACTAGACACCATGAGAGTGGAACTTGATACCTTAGGAGCGGAGGTGACCCATTTGTAGTCCATTTGTATATCCATGCTATGGGGTGAAGTTCCTCTATCAGATGCACCTGCCTCCATGAAACCACTGATGCCTAGTAGTAAGCCTCTTCCTAATGTGTAGCTTGAGATGGTTGTGAGTGTTGAGTGTATTGTTGATGATGATGATCACAAGGCTGAGGATGAATTGACTAATGAGACAAATAAGGATGAGTTGAGAAGCAAAGAGTATGGGATTGCCCAGACCCTTACAAAGTTGTAGGAGACCGGGGAGGTCATTGTTAAAGTGACCCTGGAAAGATTCCTTCAAAAGACTTCAGTAGTTTGCACTAGTGGAGTCACTTCATATTCGACCATCTCTCAAAGAGTCGAGACAGGCATATATTCCCTAGTTGAATCTTCCCTACTTCCACCAGTGATACTATTGTCGGGTATGGATGGCCCTATTGACGCTTCCCTTCCTGAGACTATACATGAGAGTGCCCAGAGGCCTAGCCTGTCAGAGGGACCCTTTTATCCCAGTCTCACTTTTTTTTTTCATTGCATTGAGGACACTACTTACTCTTTTTTGGTGGGGTGACTGCATTTGAGCAAATATTCCCTTTTTTGCTCGTATTTATTTTTTTATTTTTTTTAAATGATTGTTCTTGTTTACTTTTGTTTACACTATAGCGATTATTTTTGTTGAGTGTATCTCTTTTATCTTTTTTGTTCTGTCTTAATAGGGCGACCCCATGAGTTTGAAAATCGTGAAATGCTTGATGTATTCATTGATAATGATTTGAGGATTGATTATGTTCAATATTGATGTTTTGAATAGTACTCATGTTGAGCATGGTGTAGAGTGCTGGTGTTGCGAGAATTAAATCGATGTGGTTGCAATTTAGAGCAATCTCTTTGAATCTTTTGTTTACTAGCTTTGTTTTGATGTGAGTCATGCAATAAACATCGCACATACACTTTTGATCTTTTCGGGATATGCTAAATGGGTGTATTTCGAAATTCCATGTGTGGTGAGGTCCTAATTGAAAGCATGTGTGTTTAGTCCTAAAATTTTCCTTGTTTGTCCAGTTGTTTAAATTTGGGTCAATGTGAGACGTGATCTTGGGCAACAAATCAAAGAGGGAACCCAAATATCCATAATCTTTTGTGACTATCTTTTTAGGGTGTACACCCACTTTTGCACCATTTGAGCCTAACCCCTTTGTTGGCAAAACTGAAACAAAGCCTCCTGAATAAGATTTTCCCTACTTTCTCACCTAAAATCCTTTTTGAAGCATTACTATTTTTTAATAGTAAACTTAGGACAAAATCCTAAGTTGGAGTGTAGAAAGAATAGAGGAATGGAAGCAAAGTGATGGGCAAAGAAAGATGAATTTAGACTTCACTTTGAAGTTTGTTACAAAAAAGGAAATCCTCCATATAAAAGAAAAAAAAAGAAAAAAAGAGTGTTGTGATGAAAATGCTTTGGAAAAATGAAAATGACAAAGAGAAGTGATGAAATAAAGGGGATTCCAAATAAATTGAGTCAAAATTCAAAGTTTGAGTTCTCGAATGAAAAAGAGAAAGGAACTTAAGAAGACGTGAAAATAATTGCAACAATGTTTTTAAAAGGTGAAGTCACCGAGCCAAATTGACCATACCATAACCTCAGCGCCATTAGAAGCCTAAAAGACTCTTGAGATATTCCATGAACTAGGTTTTGTGATAATTGGAAAATATGAGCAAACATATGGGACAAAGCTTGCATGAGATTTCTTTTTTTATATTGTGGGAGTTGCATTGATTACGTATACCTTTGTTCATATTCTTTGTGAGAGTATGTAATCGTTCTTCATGTGAAGGCTCTTGAATGCATTTATTGAAACATGATCTTGCATTAGACAAGAAGCTAATGTCAGCTTGAACTTATGTTGAGACTGGCTAGTCATCATTTGAAGCTTTTTTATCATGATTGAGTGTAACATAATGTTGATAGTAGTCTTGCTATGACACTTGCACGTTAGCTCTCATTGATTACTTTGGTAGACACCCTTATTGAGCTAATTGTGTTCTTGATTTACTTGAGAAAAAGAAAAAGTTTGAGTTGGGGGTGTTGATGAGTGGTAGATTTTCACTCTTTCGAGGTCTATTTAACTCAATATTTAGTGTCCTCAATACCTAATTTTGTCCTATGTTAATGATATGTTGATGATTTGCAGGTATACCGCCAAATGGACAAGGCAAGGAGTGATACTTGAAAGAATGGCCAAAAATGCAAAAAGATATGCAAATTTTGCATTGTTTGATCGCCAAATGTGAAAGGTGGATCTCCTAGTGAACCTAAACTAGCCAAAAATAATAGTGCATAGCACTTGTGTCTATCGAAACAGGTTGGCAAACTATAATAGAAAAGGCGATGAGCTGAAGGAAAAGCGATGACTTATTGATCGTCACTGAAAATGACAGTGTTAGAAGATAATTTTAATACTCGAAATGCAAACGGAGGTGGCACTCACTGATTCACCGAATGTGAAAGGGTGAATCAAATGAGTTCGGCGATTGAGGTTCCAACACGTGAAGCCTATAACTCAAAAAGGTGAGTTGCAGAGCAAGAGGTACTCCGGTGAACGAGCTCGATAAGCCTAACCTATGTCACCAAATGAGACATACATTGGATTTAGAGCCTAATTTTGGGAAACTATAAATAGCTCAAAAGAGAGAAAAATTATGGAGTTCTGAAATTTAGAAAGAGTGAGAAATATTTTAAATTTTTGAAGAGAGAATGCTTTACCTTTGTGAAGAGCACTTTCTAGCTTTTGGGATTGTTTAACTTTTGTTCTTGAAATTGACAAATTCAAGTTGAATCCAAAGTGGGTTTACTTGTAATTTCTTTATTTAATATTACCCATGGTTGTTTTCATGGAAGGTATGATCTCTTTATTTTTTGTGATGGGTGGCTAAAACCCCAAGATCTAGGGGTGCAATTATGGGGTTGGGTGTTGATTTGATCTACTGCTATTGTGTTATGCTCTATTTACTGATGTTTATGCATTAATTTGGTCTAATTAGCATGGGTTAATTTATGGGTTAAGATTGCAAACATAATTTTCTACTTCCGGTCTCCGATCAATACCCAAAAGAGATTGATTGTAGTGTGTAACTAGTTCAATACTAGCAATTTAGATTTGATGTCTGTTACTTGGTTGAAAATAGAGGTTATGTGTCGGATATATTTGCCTTATTTCTGCATCAAAAGAGAGAATAAAGTATGGTATTGACACCGAAGGAGATTCTATGCATAGATGTTTTGAGATCGAAACATGATTAGCGTCAATGAATATGACTTAGCCTATTCATGAATGTTCATCACAATAGAGCAACACAATTACCCATATGTGACATCGATTTCCAATCCCTGCACCCCTAGATTACTTGTTTACTCTTGAATTCTCCAAAATTTTAGTTTAATTGTGATAATTGATAACTAAACATTTTATTGAATTGGTGGAATCATCCACCCACTTGTTCTTATTATTAAAAATGTGAAATTTTACAATCCAAATGACTTGAGACAAATTCTCTACGATATATCATTCCCTGTAGGGTCGACCCCGACTCTTTGTTGGGTTTTTTATTGACTACGATCGCTATCCCTTTTAATTGGTTTTAAGGAGGAAGTTTGAGCGTTATAAATAAGTGGCTTATGTAGGGCCTCTCGGGGTCCTATACGCCTTGTTACGACTAGGATATAATTTGGGTCGTGACAGGTTGTGTCTGGTAGTGTACTCTTTATTTGTACTTGTTGAGCTTATAGGTGTTTAGTCGGGTTATTATGTGTATGCTTTATCGTTGTTATGTCTTGTATGTTCCTTATAGGCTTATGGGGCCTAGTTCGGTTTTAGATAGCTTTATTGCTTTCCTTATTTAACTTAGTAGCTTTTCTTTAATGCATTCTAGTTAATCCTATATTGTTGTCTTTTCACATTGTTGTACTCACTTGTAATAATCACTAGCTAGGTCGTCCTATGATACCTACTGATTACCCATTGTTTTGGTACTCGCATTGCACTCTATATCTTTTTCTGGATGAACAATCGAGCACTAGTCACCCTCGTTGATCCTCATGTTGTTGTAGCTGCTATTTAATAGATTGAGGATGAGCTTATTAGAGTTTGTGGTTGAATCGTCTCCTTCTATACATTTTGGACTAGTATTTTGTATATCGGAGGACATTTTGTATATTTTTTGTGTATGTCTTGTCTATACATGTCTTTTGTAGTATATATATATATATATATATATATATATATATATATATATATATATATATAT
>JAJOON010017759.1:0-52663 GCA_029582645.1 Solanum megistacrolobum
AGCTAAACAAGTTTCCGGTAACTTCCGAAGCACATTTTTAAGAACTTTTGGGTCAAATTCAAATATAATCATTTCATTAAGTTCTCGACTCCAAACTCACATGTGAGGCTCTAGTTTCACTCTATCATTTTCCGAGTCGTTACACTAATGCTGGTATCCCTCTCAAGTAGAATAATGTTAATGTGATTGACCTATTCTATGGGAATGATGGCTAAGTACCGAGTGGTTATAGTAAGCTGGAAGCTCTTCCTATGTTAGGCCGGGTTTCAATGAACATCTTTCTTATCCCATAACTATGTGCCCGCATAGGTTATTAGCTAGTGGATCCACCTAAGCTAAAATGTTATCGGCTCTACATTAGGCAAGTAGACCAACCCTTACGATGTGGGATAGTACATCGGATTCCACGTTAAGATCACATGGTCTATGTCGGTTAATGCTTATTCCCATCATGTGAGATACGTGTTATGATTACTTGAGAAGTTCTATGAAGTGTGGGTGGTAGTATGGGATGCCATTCATGTATTGCACGAGTAGGCTTTGAGAGGGCTATGGTGTGATTCTCCAATGTCTTAATGTCTAATGAATGAATGTGCTCTTAATGAAGCTAATGAGAATGTTGACTTAAATGCTTAATGTAATGATGTATGCTTTACTTGGATTGTATTATGAGTTACTTTCTTTGTCATGACTTATGAAATATGAATGTTCCTTATGCATGAGTATTGTCTAAAGATGAGAAGGAAGAATGGTAAGTTCATCTATGGTGGCCTCAAAGTGGTACTTAGTATGAATGGTATTATGGGATGCCATTCTTACATTGCAAAAGTATAGCTTAGGGTTATCTAAGGTGATGGTCTTATGTGATGTAAAGGCTTATATGCTGATATTGATTGTATCTTATGCCTTTTATACTAAAGATCATGATGTTTCTCAAAATTGGCATATAGCATGGTTTTCAACCAAAATGTTCTTTTTAAGCATGGTTTTTGCATGGCTATCATACTTGGTACATTTCTGTGTGCTAACCCATATTTCTACATTTTTACAAAAGTGAGGGTTTGGATACTTGATGTTCTATTCTTGGAAGATGGGTTTCTAAGGAACAAGGAGTTGAAGATTTGGTGAGTCCTCATAGTTTCGAGGATGAACCCACTATTTCCTTAATGTCTTTTATTTTATGTTTAGATCTTTTGTATGGGCTATGTCCCAAGGTTTTATTCAAAGTGGTGTAGATGGTTTGAGATAAAGTATAGAATGACTTTCGCTTGCTTTTAAGAAAATGACTTCGATTATAAAGAAAGGTTTTAAATTCTACACTATATTCCTATGTTCTTATGTTGTGTGTTCCTAATGTTGATAACTTTAGAGAGCAGATCTTGTCAGAAGCCTATAGTTCTTGGTATTCCATTCACCCGGTAGCCACCAAGATATTGTAATACCCCGGAAACTAGTAGACCAAACTAGAGCCTCAAGTTAGTGTTCTAGAGTTTCATGTTGAGGATTATTGTCATAGATGAGACTTCCCATGCATAGAATGAGGGGTTTAGTGGTTTAACATCAAGGTACGTGTTAGACCTCGTGGTATAGAAGACCACCTAGGGTTTGGTTGAGGGTAGCAAGGGCAAGTGCCAAGGCAAGGGGGCAAAGCCTAAGCCAAATGCCAAGGCTACCCAACCTTGGCCAAGCACTGCCCAAGGTCCACAACCACGTTCATGAATAGTGTTCTTGATCACGGTCCGTGAAGGGGCTCGTGAAAACCCTTTAGGTTTGTGGGGGGCAAGGCATTGGGGACTAGCTACTGCCTAAGAGACCACGACCATCACCACAGATTCGTGCTCGATCGTGGGAGGTCTCGTGGTCATGCCTTTGTTTTTTTGAGGCAAAGACTCAATGGCCAATCCACTACCTAATGGACCACGAACAAGACCACGGCTCGTGAGTCCAGTCGTGGTGCCTGGCACCATGGCTGCCAAATGATGGTCAAAATAGGAAATTTCTTTTTGATTAGTTTGAAGTGGGGGTCATTTTATATGGACTTTATACACCTATATAAAGTATTTTAAGTCATTAACCACCCCAACTAAGTCATTAATTCCAAAACACCAAAAGATCCCAAAGTTCTTGCTCTCATATATTTCTCTCTCTAGAAAACCCAAGAAGAAGAAGAAGGAGAAGAAGAAGAGGAAGCTAGGTCGAAATCCCTCCATAGTAGCAAGCTTAGTAGGTTCTTCCACCCATAGAGTCCCCTAGAAATCCCCCAAAATTTGTGAAGAAGAACCCCAATCTAAGCTAGGGTTTCTTCCATTATGGGGGTTTACTTGGGGATGATTCCAATTGGTTGGATAATACTTACTTATGATTAATTTAGTGTTGATTCATGATATTATGATAAATTTATGTGAATTCCATGGTTAACCCAAGATTTGAGTTATGCGGGTTTATGCCATGAAAGGTGAAATTGAAAGTTCTAAGGTAATCGTCTAGAATAGATGTTATGGAAAGGTAATTTACAAGAATAAAAGCTTGTGAAATTGAATTGATACTAGATTTATGAATGTATGATAGATCATGAATTGTAGTGATTGAATTTGGGACTTTATGATGAATTATGATTAGAATTGCCTATGACTAAGGCTTGTGATTATTATGTCTTGTGATCTAAACAAATTTGATGATTGTAGAGTAAAAATTGAGATTAGGGCTTGAAATCAAAGATGATGATCACTAGGGCTTATAGAGTAAGTCTAATATGATGAGATAGCTTGAATAAAATTGGTATACAAAATATATAGAGTTGTGGTGGAAGGCCTTTACCCACATGACCTACCTAGAACTATATGAATGTATGTATGTAGAATGTGAAAGGTCTTCTCACATGGAATGATGCTATATTGAAGGGTTAATCACCTAGAATGAATCAAAGCATGTTAGAATAAAATAGCTTGAAGTTATGACATATGATCCCTTTATGTATAGCTTGTGTTAGTAGCATGAGTTTGGAGTTTCCCATGGTAGTTAGGTCTAGCCTAGTAGGGTGCTATTCTTTGGTAGTCTAGAATGATATATAGTAAGCATTGAGTAAGATAACCTAAGGTAGTACTTAGTGTGAATGGTAGTATGGGATGTCATTCATACATGGCACAAGTATGACTTGAAGCTACTTATGAAGTGTTCTCTTATTTGATGTATGTTTAGCTTGGATTGTTGCTATAGTTGCCTTCCATGATATGATTGACTTAAGTTGATAGTTCTTTGTCTATATGAAGTAGGTCAAGGATGACACCTATAGATGGTAAATATGAATAGGGTGACTTCAAGGATATGCTTAGTGTGTGTTGTATTATGGGATGCCACCCATGCATTGCACAAGTGTGCTTTGAGGTTACTTCAGAGTATAGTGCTCTTATGATATGAAAACCTAAGTCTTGACTATGAATGTGGACTATGCCCAAGAATGACCTAAAATGGGTGCTTAGTGTGAATGGTATTATGGTATGCCGTTCATGCATTGCACAAGTACGATTTGAGGTGTCTTGTGAAGCAGTTCTCTTATAATATGAAAGACTAAGGGTTGAAGAATGTTAGTATGAAGGTCTAAGTAAAGACTATGCCATGAACAGGATTTATCTCCTATGCTCATTACCTATGTCTTATGTTGACTTATGATTATATGATGCTTATGTTGGAGATTATACTATGACTATGTTATTATCTATTATGCCTATGTCTTATTTTGACTAAGCATTTTGAGATGCTCTTATGATGTTGTTCTAGCTATCATACTTGGTACATTTTTTACTAACGCATACTTTGCCTATATTCTAATCAAATGTAGGGTTTCAGAGATTGAGTTCCTTTGGAGGCTAGGTTTCTAAGAAGCAAGAAGAGTTGAAGATTTAGTGAGTCCTCACAGCTTCGAGGATAAACCCATTATTTCTATAATGTCATTTATTTATGTTTTAGACTTTTGTATGGGCTGCGTCCCAAGAGTTTTATTCAAGAGATTAATAGATGGTTTGAGACAAAAGTGTAGTAATGACCTCCGCTTGCTTTATGAAAAATGTTTTTGATCGTATGGATAAAAGTTTTAAAAATTTCCGTGCTTTTCTATTATCTTATGTTATGATATGTTAAGGGCTTGTATGAGACCCCTTCGGAGTCAAGTACGCCTTGTTACTCCTATGGTATACCCTTGGGTCGTGACAAACTTCGTAATCAGAGCACAAGGTTTAGAATGGTTCTAGGATTGTCTCAAACCACGTCTAGTAGAGTCTTGTTCATAAATGTGAAGCGCGCCACATTTATGAATAAGAGGCTATTGGATGTTTAGGAAATCTCAATTCTTTATTCTCTTAGTTGTGCCATAGAGTTTGGCTTTATTAGGCCCTTCTTCTAATCTGTGCCCGTTGATTTTCAGGGTATGGCTAATACAAGGGCAAATGTTAGGAGAAAAGAGGAAGCCAATGAGAAGCAAGAGGTTCCTCTCCAAGTTCCACACCAAGCTCCTCCTCAAGCCCCAAATGACCCTTCAGTTGAGAATGTCACTCTTGCGGAGTTTAGGGCATCTATGCAATTGTTGGCTCAAGCCTTGATGGCGCAAGATAATAGAGAAGTTGTGGCTCCGGCAAACCCAATAAGGGTGATGGCTGCTTCTAGAGTGAGAGAATTTTTAAGGATGAATACTCTGGAGTTTAGTGGCTCCAAGGTGGAAGAGGATCCGAATTGGTTCATAAGGGAGGTTTATAAGGTGTTTTCTATCATGGGATGACTTCAATAGAGAAATCGGTTAGCCACTTATTAGTTAAAAGATGTTGCCCAAATATGGTATGAGCAATGGAAAGATGATAGGCCGGTAGAGGCGGGTCCTATAGAGTGGGAAACATTTAAGTCATCTTTTCTTGATAGGTTCTTTCCCTAGTAGTTGAGGAAACCTAAGATGGAAGAGTTCATTAATCTTAAGCAAGGTAACATGAGTGTGAAGGAGTATGCCTTGAAATTTACTCTTTTGTCTAAGTATGTGCCATCTTTGGTAGCAAGTCCAAGGGACATGATGAGTAGGTTTATGATGGGGGTGTCCGATATAGTAGAAGAAGAATGTTGTATGTCAATGCTTATTGATGATATGGATATCTCACGCCTCATGGTGTTTGCCTAACAAATGGATGAGTCAAACTCAAAAAGGAGAAGGCTAGGGAGAAAAAGAGGTCTAGGATGAATAATAATAAGTCCTTTCATGAAGGGTCCGATGGACATGGTCATTCTAGGAATCGACAAAAGTTTTTCGGACAAGGCTTTTCTAATGCTCCTAAGCATAAGGATGAGAGGGTGTCTACCCTGAGGCCACAAGGGATAAGTAATGAGTACCTATGGCCCACTTGTGCTAGGTGTGGTAAGAGTCATGAGGGTAGCTGTTTGGCGGGTAGAGAAGGTTGCTTTAGTTGTGGTGAGAGTGGCCACATGAAGAAGGATTGTCCATAGGCAAAGGCTACAAGAAGAGAGGGTAAGCAAGTTGCCACTAGTAGTGGGGATGTGGAACCTCAAAAGAAGAATAGGTTTTATGCTCTCCAATCTAGAGAAGATCAAGAGTGATCTCCTCATGTCCCTTCCAGTATGTGTTTTATGCTTTAGTAAATTTCCAAATTTCTTGTCTTTTGTTACTTGTTATATTGGACTTGAAGTTGTATTTAGTAGTAATTATGTTTAGAAGAGCTTGAGTAGGCTTACTCCCAAGGGGGAGATAGTTTGCCTATGTAATAAGGCTATTGTATGATTATGTGTTGCCATGATTTCCTTATATATGCATGTTCATGAAAATGCTTAGGTCTTGTTAGAAATGACTTATATGCATTGTTTTGCCTCATATTGTAGTGCATTTGAGTCAAGTTGCATATAGACCTCATGAGTTGAATGAATGAGCATGCCTTAGTTTGGAGTTGAAAGATTCCTCCTTGAATAAATGAGATTTGTGAATAAATTGCATTTAGGCTCCATGAATGTGTGTTGAGCATGTTTTAGCTAGGAGATGTTAGTTCCTCCTTAAAAATGAATAGATATGGAATTTCATGCATTTTGGGTTGTTAGGTGTAGTTCCTACTCCCTTGTGTTGCATTGAGTATGTTTAGCTTGGAGTTGAACTTTCCCTCCTTGGTTATGTGCATTTAGATGTATTGCATTCATGATGGGTTGCCAGTCTAGAGTCATTTCCTTTAATACCCTAGAAACTAGTAGACAAAACTAGAGCCTCAAGCTAGGGTTCTAGAGTTTGATGTTGAGGATTAGAGTTGTTGATGAGACTTCCCGTGCATAGAATGAGGGGTTTAGTGGTTTAAAGTCAAGGTACATGTTCTACCTCATAGTATAGAAGACCACCTAGGGTTTGGTTGAGGGTGGAAAGGGAAAGTGCCAAGGCAAGGGGGAAAAGCCTATGCCAAAGGCCAAGGCTGCCCAACTTTGGCCAAGCACTGCCCAAGGTCCACGACCACCTTCATGACCAGTGGTCATGACCACGGTCCGTGAAGGGTCTCGTGAAGACCCCTTAGGTTTGTGGGAGGCAAGGCATTGGGTCCTAGCTACTGCCTAAGAGACCACGACCATCACCACAGATCGTGGGAGGTCTCGTGGTCATGCCTTAGTTTTTTTTTAGGCAAAGACTCATTGGCCAAGCCACTGCCTAATGGACAACGGACATGACCACGGCTCGTGGTCTTGACCATGGCTCGTGAGTCCAATCGTGGTGCCTGGCACCATGGCTGCCAAATGAGGGTCAAAATAGGAAATTCCTTTTTGATTAGTTTTAAGTGGGGGTCGTTTTATATGGACTTTATACACCTATATAAAGTATTTTAAGTCATTAAGTACCCCAACTAAGTCATTACTTCCAAAACCCTAAAAGATCCCAATGTTCTTCCTTTAAAATATTTCTCTCTCTAGAAAACCCAAGAAGAAGAATAAGAGGAAGCTAGGTCAAAATCCCTCCATAGTAGCAAGCTTAGTAGGGCTTTGAATAAATGTATGTTTAGCTTATTCATATATGGATTCTTCCACCCATAGAGTCCTCTAGAAATCCCCCAAAATTTGCGAAGAAGAACCCCAATATAAGCTAGGGTTTCTTCCAATGTGTGGGTTTAGTTGGGTATGATTCCAATTGGTTGGATAATACTTATTTATGATTAATTTAGTGTTGATTCATGATATTATGATGAATTTATGTGAATTCCATGGTTAACCCTAGATTTGAGTTATGTGGGTTTATGCCATGAAAGGTGAAATTGAAGGTTCTAAGGTGATCTTCTAGAATAGATGTTATGGATAAGTATTTTACAAGAATAAAAGCAAGTGAAAATGAATTGATACTAGATTTATAAATGTATGATAGATCATGAATTGTATTGATTGAATTTGGGACTTTATGATGAATTATGACTAGAATTGCCTGTGACTAAGGCTTGTGATTATTATGTCTTGTGATCTAAAAAAATATGATGATTGTAGAGTAAAGCTTGAGAGTAGGGTTTGAAATCAAAGATGTTGCTTATAGAGTAAGTCTAATATGATAAGATTACTTGCATACAATTGGTATACAAAATAGATAGAGTTGTGGTGGAAGGTTTTTACCCACATGACCTACCTAGAACTATATGAATGCATGTATGTAGAATGTGAAAGGTCTTCTAACATGGAATGGTGCTAGATTGAAGGGTTAATCACCTAGAATGAATCAAAGCATGTTAGAATAAAATAGCTTGAAGTTATGACATATGATCCCTTAATGTATAGCTTGTGTTAGTAGCATGAGTTAGGAGTTTTCATGGTAGTTTGGGATTGAGGAATTATACTGTCCTAAGGTTAGATTGAATTAGTATTTGTAGGATGCTTTTCATGGTAGCTTGAATTAGAGTAGGCATGGTAGCCTAGGATTGGGGATCTATACTCTCCTAAGGGTAGCTTGAACTAGCATTGTTAGAATGCCTTCATGGTAGAATGAGTTGGTTAGGCCAAGACCATTTCATGGTAGCTTAGGATTGAGACATCATACTCTCCTAAAGGGTAGCTTAGGATTTGAGGATTCATACTCTCCTAAGGGTAGATTAGGGTTGAGGATTCATACTCCCCTAAGGGTAGTATGCATTATAATGAATGTTTGCATAGTAGCTTGGTTGGGGTACTTGTACTCTTCGTTGTATAGTTTGGGTTGCATGATAGTGTGTTTTCCCATGGTAGTTAGGTCTAGCCTAGTAGGGTGCTATTCTTTGGTAGTCTAGAATGATAAATAGTAAGCATTGCGTAAGATAGCCTAAGGAAGTACTTAGTGTGAATGGTAATATGGGATGCCATTCATACATGGCACACATATGATTTGAAGCTACGTATAAAGTGTGCTCTTAAGTGATATATGCTTAGCTTAGATTGTTGCTATAGTTACCTTCCATGATATGATTGACTTAAGTTGATAGTTCTTTGTCTATATGAAGTAGGTCAAGGATGACACCTATAGATGGTAAATATGAATAGGGTGACTTCACAGATATGCTTAGTGTGTGTTGTATTATGGGATGCCACCAATGCATTGCACAAGTGTGCTTTGAGGTTACTTCAGAGTATAGTGCTCTTATGATATGAAAACCTAAGTCTTGACTATGAATGTGGACTATGCCCAAGAATGACCAAAAAGGGGTGCTTAGTGTGAATGGTATTATGGGATGCCGTTCATGCATTGCACAAGTATGCTTTGAGGTGGCTTGTTAAGTAGTTCTCTTATAATATAAAAGACTAAGGGTTGGAGAATGTTAGTATGAAGGTCTAAGTAAAGACTATGCCATGAACATGATTTATCTCGTATGCTCATTACCTATGTCTTATGTTGACTTATGATTATATGATGCTTATGTTGGAGATTATGCTATGACTATGTTATTATCTCTTATGGTTATGTCGTATGTTGACGAACCATTTTGAGATGCTCTTATGATGTTGTGCTAGCTATCATACTTGGTACATTTTGTACTAACCCATACTTTGCCTACATTCTAATCAAATGTAGGGTTTCGGAGATTGAGTTCCTTTGGAGGCTAGATTTCTAAGGAGCATGAAGAGTTAAAGATTTGGTGAGTCCTCATAGCTTCGACGACAAACCCATTATTTCTATAATGTCATTTATTTATGTTTTAGACTTTTGTATGGGCTGCGTCCCAAGAGTTTTATTCAATAGTTTAATAGATGGTTTGAGACAAAAGTGTAGTAAAAACTTCCACTTGCTTTATGAAAAATGTTTTCGATTGTATGGATAAAAGTTTTTAAAATTTCCATACTTTTCTATTATCTTATGTTATGATATGCTAAGGGATTGTTTGAGACCCCTTCGGGGTCAAGTACGCCATGTTACTCCTAGGGTGTACCCTTGGGTCATGACACCACGCCTCGTGGGTCAGCTCACGCCTCGTGGGTGAGGGGCATAGGTCAAGCCCTTGAGAACCTATTGTCTGAACCCAGACCACGCTTCACCAGAACGGGTCGTGGGTCCAACCATAGTCCGTCAGTGAAGGGTCGTGGTTCAAGGCCTGCAAACCAAGCCACAGGACCTCAGACCACGGATGGACAACACGCTATGTGAGTCCATCCACGGACCATGGTCGTGCAGTCGTGGATGAGGCATGTAACTGCCAAAAAGCAGATTCACTTAGGGGCATTATGGGGATTTCCTATTTTTAAGTGGGATTAAGTGACGTCTTTTTATACATTATTAGAACACCTATATCAGTTTTTTAAGTCACTAAACTAAATCATCTTACTCATAATTCCAAATCCCAAAAGAAAGACCCAAACCCTCTCGAAACTCCAAGGAAGAAAAAGAAGAAAATGAAAGCTAGGGTTGAAGGATCAAGCTTTTTTCCACTCAAATTCGTAGGGTTTCTTTATCAAGGTATGGTAGTCCTTCATCCATGGAGTCCCTCCAAACTCAATTTCAAAACTAGTAATTCCCCAAAAGCTAGGGTTTTACTCCAAGTCATGGATTACTTTCTAAAAAAGATTCTAATAATTTAGTTACTTTATTTTATGATTGAATTGATGATTTATTATTGTTTTTATGTTGAAATCCCCAAGAATCCATGAAATCCCCATATTCCCAATTTATGACCTTGTGATGTGGGTGAATTGATGAAAGAAGGCTATGATGAGATTATGCTTGTAGTAATTAAGCTATTTGAATTATGTTATTATCCATGTCTAATGTAGTAACTCTAGATTTGTTGATTGAGATGAGCTTTGACCTTTGAAAAGGCAATATATGATGTAATGCATGAATTGTGAAGGTTATGTATATACTTTAAGAACACTTTGAGAGTTAAGTGTGCATGATTATGATGATGTTGTTGTATTGATTGAAAGGATATTCTCGTGAACACATAATGAACATAATGTGAAAGGTTTTCCCACATGATGATGATTCTAAGGTTGGAAGGCTATTCTTACCTAATTGAATCTAATGTCATATGTGGACATGGACGGTGGAAGGTTATTATCACGCATGATCTAATGAGCTATCTTAATGAAACAAATTACGACTTAATGAGTACTCCTTGGGATGAATGCTTAGCACCGAGTGGATATTGACTATGAGATGGAAACCTTTCCGTGAGAAAGGCCGGGTTTCTAGAAGTAATCTCTTGAGATGGAAACCTTTCCGTGAGAAAGGTCGGGTTTCTAGTAACAATCTCCTTATCCCATAAACTATGTGCCCCCATAGGTCTTTATCTAGTGGATCCACCTAAAAGATAGAATGATGATAGTCTTACCTTAGGCAAGTAGGACAACCCTTTTCGGTGTGGGTAACACCGGATTCCATGTTAAGCTCACATGGTTTATGTCGGTTAAGGATCATTCCCACTATGAACAAGAAGATGAATTATGAACTATAGTTACTCAAGAAGCTTTACTTAGCATGGGTAGGATTATGGGATCTTATTCATGTATTGCACAAGTAGACTTTGAGGGTACTTATGGTATGTTTCACTTATGATATGATGATCTATGTAATGAATATGCTTATGACTTATGTTTCCTCTTTAATCTTCAAAGTGATGTTTTAACTTAGTAAATTGCATGCATCCAACTAAGGGTCCGGTTCTAAGGGTGGTCCCCATTGTGGCTAGAGCTTGGAATTGATCATTCTCCTTGTTTGTTTGGTGAGTCCTCATGATTCTAGGACAAATACTATCACTGTAGTTTCATTCTTGTATTTCCACTTTCGGATTATGTTGTTTTAGGGCTGTGACCCTATTTTGATTCAAGTATTGTAATAGATGGCTAATTGAGACAAGTCTAGATGTCACACCCGGAAAACTAGTAGGTGAAACTAGAGCCTTAGGTGAGAGTTTTTGAGTTTGATGTGGGGTTTAGGGGTTAAACGTCAAGCTAAGACACCCCCCCCCAAGGACCAACCAGGGGTCCTTGAGGAGGACCCTAAAGCCTAACCCCCAAGACCCCCAAATCTGCCAAAACTATCCAAAAAAGGGCCACCTACGGATGGCACCTACATCCAGTAGGTGGACCCACGCCCCATAGGTGAGGGTCATGGTTCAGGCCCTCAAAGTTAGGCTGCAGATCATGACCTATAGACCTGCAGGACTGCTAGTAGGTCCCAGGTGTAGGTAATGCCTGGAACAAGCTGCCTAGACTAGGCCAAGGGATGGGTATTTTAGATAATCCCTTTTGAGGTTAGCTTGAAGTGAGGCCATTTTATATTGATTATTTAGACTTATATAAGTACTTTTAAGTCATTAACCACATCATATATTTCATAAATCTTAACTACCCAAATCATAACCACTTTTACCCCCAAAGTCTTCTCCCAAAAACTCAATTGAAGAAGATCAAGTTAGGGCTTTAAGGAGGGGGCTTTCTCACAAGAGTTTGGTTGGATTTATTTATCTAAGGTATAGTAGTCTTGATTCATGGAAATATTTCTTCCATGGAGCCTTCAAACTTTCAATTTCAAAGAAGAAAATTCTCCAAAACCTAGGGTTTTCACTCCAAGTCATAGATTCTTCCTAAAAACGTTTTCAATAATTTAATTAGCATATATTATGAATGAATTGTTGTTTTATGGTGGTTTTATGATAAAATCTCCCATGAATCCATGAATTCCCCATAACCCTAATTTATGACTTTGTGATGTGGGTGAATTGTAGTAACATGAATATTATGGAATTTTTCTTGTAGTGGTTTAATTACTTGAATCATGTTATTACCCATGACTAATTGTAGTAATTTTAGGTGTGTTGGTGAATTATGATTCATGGTCCTTTAAGGGAAAATTGTGAGATTTTGTATAATCATGATGCTTATGTACATGCTTTGTGAATAAATTGAAAGTAATGTGATCATGACTATAATGCAATTGTGTTGTTGTTGAAAGGCTATTCTCAATTATACACTTGTAAATGATGATTAAATGTTGTGAAGGTTTCCTCAATGTATAATGTACCTTGAATTGGTAGGCTTAGGACATCCTCTTCTTGTGTAACTAAAAGTATCTTGACTTAATGAACCTTGAATCGATAGGCCAATGGCATCCCTTTCATAAATGATTAATGAAGTATTCTAGGCTTTGTCTTGAATCGGTAGACCTATGGTATCCCTTTCATGATGAGTCTATGAACTACCATAATGATGAACCTTGAATCGGTAGACCAAATGGTAGCCCTTTCATGAGGATTCAATGAGTTATCCTAATAATGTACCTTGAATCGGTAGGCTTATGGCACCCTTTCATGTGTTTAATAATGTGCCTTGAATCAGTAGGCTAATGGCACCCTTTCATGTGTGTAGTAATGTACCTTGGGTCGGTAGGCCAATGGCATCCCTCTCATGTGTAATAATGTTAAAAGAGAATGAACTACTCTATGGGAATTTAATGCTTAGCACCGAGTGTATATTGTAAGGTGGAAGCTCTCCCCATGTTAGGCTGGGTTTCTATTAACACATTCCTTATCCCATAACTATGTGCCTACATAGGATATTAGCTAGTGGATCCACCTAAGCTAAAATGTTACCGGTCCTACCTGAGGCAAGTAGACCAACCCTTTACGGTGTGGGATAGACACCGAATTTCATTGTTTTGTCACATGGTCTATGTCGGTTAGGGCTTATTCCCATCATGTGAGTTATGTGATATGGTTACTCAAGAGGTTCTATGAAGTGTGGGTGGTAGTATGGGATGCCATCCATGCATTGCACGAGTAGGCTTTGAGAGTGGCTATGGGGTGTTTCTCGAATGTCAGAATGTCTAATGAAATGAATGTGCTTATAATGATGCTAATGAGAATGTTGACTTAAAGGCTAAATGTAATGATCAATTCTTAACTTGGATTGTTGTTATGAGTTGCTTTCCTTGTCATGGCTTATTAAATGTGAATGTTCCTTGTCTATGAGTATTTACTAAAGATGAGAATGAAGAATGGTAAGTATGTTTATGGTGGCCTCAAAGTGGTACTTAATATGTGTGGTATTATGGGATGCCATTCATACATTGCACAAGTATAACTTAGGGTTACCTAGAAATGGTTCTATTATGTTATAATGATTTATATGTTGAACATGCTTGTGACTTATGCTTTTATACTAAAGGTCATGATGTTTCTCAAACTTGGCATATATCATGGTTTTTAACTAAAATGTCCTTTTTAGCATGATTTTTGCATGGCTATCATGCTTAGTGCATTTTTGTACTAACACATATTTCTTCTACATTTTTACAAAGTGTAGGTTCAGGATCTTAAGGTGATTTCTTTGGATTCAAGCTTGGATTGACTATTCTCCTTGCTTGTGGTGAGTCCTCAAGATTCGAGGACATATGAGTCTTTAGTAGTTTCTTTCATGTCATTTTATGTTTCGGACTATGTTGGAGAGTTGTGACCTTATTGTTGATTCAAAGTTGTATTAGATGGCCATGTGAGACAAAGTTAGACTTCCGCTTGCTTTTAAATAAAGACTTCAATTGTATGGATAAAAAATTTTAAATTTCGTACCATTTTCTTATGTCTTATGTTATGAATGCTATGAGGCTTGTAGGAGGCTCTTCGGAGTCTTGTACGCAGTGTCACGTCCGAGGTGTAGGCTCGGCTTTTTACACTAGACTTCCGCTTTCCTTTATGAAAATTTTTGGACTTGAAATGCTTTTTTACTCTGTATTGTTCCAATGCTTTATGTTATGATATGCTAAGTGGCTTACATGGAGCCTCTCGGGGTATGTGCCTTGTTTCGTCTAGGGGGTACCCTTGGGTTGTGACAAGAAGGATATTGTGGGATTTGTGGATAAGTGTCCCAATTTTCAAAAAGATAAAGTTGAGCCTCATAAACCGAGAGGTTTGTCCCAAGATATTAGCATTCCTACTTGGAATTGAGAAGATTTGAATATGGAATTTATTGTTGGCTTGCCCCACACCTAGCTACAACATGACTCGATTTGGGTTATTGTAGATCAAATGACCAAATCGGCTCACTTCATTCCCATCAAGGTTTCTTATTCGGCGGAGGACTATGCTAAGGTGTTCTTGAGAAAAATGGTAAAGTTGCATGGAGTGCCTTTATCTATTATCTCCGATCTTGGTACCCAATTCACTTCTTAGTTTTGGAAATCTTTCCAAAAGGGTCTTGGTACTTGTGTTAAGCTTAGTACGGCCTTTCATCCACAAACTAATGGGCAAACAGAGCGTACTATCCAAACTTTGGAAGATATGTTGAGAGCCTGTGTAATTGACATCAAGAGTAATTGGGATGACCATTTGCCTTTGATTGAGTTTGCATATAACAATAGCTATCACTCAAGTATTGGTATGGCTCCATTTGAGGCATTGATTATTGAGCACTGAGTTGGGTAAGGGTTCAGATAATCTAAATCCCATAATTATACTGCTAGGGTAGGATAGGATCGTGTCATTGTTTCGGGCGGCTCCTTATAAAGCCCCTAGTAAGGGCTCACAGATTGGATCCATTAGTTAAGTATGTCCTTTACCTTTTCATGAAATAGGATGGCTCTAGCAACATGAGCAAGACGTTGTATCATCATGACACTCAAAGTGATGATTTTCGGTTAGAGAAACTTTCAAGAAACGTTAAATTATATTTTTTCAGTATTTTCTATTATTGCCTATATTTAGTTTTAAAATTTTGTTTTTAAAACACACCTACATGTTTTACTATTCATTTGACCTTTCAAGTCCATTTCAAAATTACTCATTTCAACTCAGTATGTTTAGTTTTAGACAAGTGTTTCACTCAGCTATTCTACATACTATTCATTTCATGTACTGACGTCATTCGGCATTGCATAATTTTATGATGCAAATTGAGGTACTCACGACAACATATGCATCATTAGGACCAATATCATCCAGCTTTGGTGAGATTTCCTTGCTTTTGGAGGGCTCCCCAATTTATCTCAAGTATTAGTAGTTGACATATATTATTAGCAGAGTATTCAGGTAGCCTAGGGTCTTATCCTGATAACCTATCTTCAGTATGTTAGAGGCTTCATAGGCGATTTAGTCGACTTATAACTTTCACCATTGTTTTTACAAACACATATAAATTATTCAGATTTTCAAATCATTAAATAAAGTATTTGAGTTTGTTTCTAAAGTTATTGCATGCACATTTTTTAAAATTTTATGCATATGTGTTTTAGCTTCAGTATAGTATAGTAGTGAGTAGGTCAAGGGTTTGCTTGTGACCAACAAAGGTTCCAAGTGCTGGATATTCTTATGATATAGGCTCAGAGCATGACAGAAAATCACTCAAATTTCTAGATTCGAATTCTTTTTATTCTTCAATTTTTTATATAAAAGTAAGTGAAAGAAATAAAAATTGTAGAAACAGTTCTTTTTCCAAGATCTAATACTACTGGAAGGTCAAGACACCAAAGTTGAATTTAATAAACAAGATGGAGCTGAAATCATCTTGAATTGCATCATTTTAAGATCACTGATATCACCTTAAATATTGTTTGCCCCATCATATCATTGACCGCATAATAAGATAAACTTAATGTATTTGAACAAGTACGTTAACGATTGTTTTATTTATCGATGAATCACTAATATCTTTAACATGAAAAAATCCAATAAATGCCTCCATCATAAATTCTTTTTTATCGACATATCATAAAATGATAGAAATATAATTACACACCCCGAGGCTACTCCCTAGACGCAACATGGTGCTTAGTGTCCACAAGTGACCCCAAGCTAACCCATGGGATGACATATATACTATACAAGTTCAATTAAAACATGCACTATGCGGAAGCTAAAATTAGTTTATAATTTGAAATTGGGAAAAGCCCAACATGTCTGAACATATAAAATATATGAAGAGTATAGTGATGACTGAAAAACAACACTAACAACTCAAGCTGAATCTACTCTATGTCTGAAACCCTCTAACTGATCTGAGTTTCTGGGACATGCCCCTAGCTAACCCTAACAAGACTGAAATTGAAAAGTGAATACTGAAAAGTAAAGCATGTCTATCATCCTCGAACTATGAGGACTCACAACTGAAGCTGCTGATTACGGACTGGCAGTGGAGTTAAACCCTTTTTCATGCTGAGCGCCTGATCCTACATCATACAATGATGTAGCGCAAAAGTATACATCAATACTTTAAATGTACTGAGCGTGCAGTATATATGCTAAGCTGAACAATATAAATTAAACAAGGAAATAGATATAATGAAGCATAACTGAAAGCTGAGCTGGATAAAATGACATAGTACTTATCATGAATATATAATATGTTGAACTAATTACTAAAATAAATTGAATACATGATCAATGCAACATGACTCTGACTGTGGGAGATACTATTAACTAACATAAACCACATGAGCTAAATGTGGAGTCGGATGTATACACCACATCTCCATGACCCAATATACCTTTCCAGGGTATAAAGGCATGACAATGGCATGATCTCTAAAAAAAATGCCCAATAGAGAGGACTTATAAACCTACGGAGGCACGTAGGTTTGGCACTTGAGGGTATGCTAAACCCTAGTCCAACTCGATGCTAAGTTTACTCTCAACTGAATATAAAGCTAAGAATGCAACTGTAATACTGAATGGCTCAAAATATTGATAATTATCTGAGAATGCATCATACATATACTGAAAGGCATGTCATTCAAATTCTGAAGAATGATTGTTTGACTAATCTAGCTAGCAAGTATAATTCATGAAATACAGATAATTAACATAAGCTAGGGTTTCTGAGTTTTATACATGGGACTATACTAATTCTCCAAGAAACATGTAATTAACATCATAGAAACTATAGAAGCTAAATTCCAATGGATCCCTAAGATTTTGGAACCCTAGGTCTGAACAGTTTATGGAGAAGCTGAAGAATTCATTGAATTCTAGGGACCGTATGGATAAAGGAACCCACTAGTTAAATCTCATAAACTTAGTGAAGAAAACTACGAGGAAATCCTTTAGATTTTGGGGCTAAAATTCAAGGAGAGCTCAACTTGTTCTTTAGAAAAAAATACTATCGCCACTTTCTCTTCTTTTCTCTCTAAGTCTAATGATTTTAGGAGAATGAATGTTTTAGGTAGTTTTTGACTAATTAACTAGGCTTAGACAAAGTAAAACGACGTAGTTTAATTACCAAACAATATAGTTTAAGTACCAAACGACGTAGTTTAAGTACCAAACACATAGGGGAAAAGACTAATACAACCCTCACTTAAAACTGACGAAGTGTCTGTCAAGATGGGATTCATGATCCGTCTAAGGCATCATGGCCCGTCTAGTGGGTTGTAATGTTGTGCGGCCCGATAGATCTTCACTAAAACGAGCATAACATCTTGCTATGGGTTCAAAATTAGGCAAACATAGTTGCGTTGGAAAGAAGAATCAAAAACCTTTAATTTAATAGGTCATGGACCGCCTAATTCATTTTGTTCTAAAAGATATGATTATTTGAAGTTGACCCAAAACTCAAAACATGATAAGTCCCTTTCATAAACGACTGCACAGTCTGTGTGAAGCTTCAGGACCGTCTAGGCATCTGTGGTCCTTCAGAGTGACCTTGGGGTGCAACTTCACTGTCTGGATGACTTGTACGAACCCCTAGGCGGGTCATCGAAGTCACCACGGGTCGTCTAAGGCACTGTCCAGGTGACTCCTGCCTAGGGGAAATCCTGGATTGTCTCACGATGCTCTTAACATGTCATGTACCCCTAAACAGCCCATCTATGGTGTTGTGAAGAGTCCATGGTCCATTTTGGATTCATGGACTTGATAGTTTGTCATTTCTAGGACTTTCTTTAAGTCTGAGGTGTTGTAATATCTCCCTCTTAGGATCATTCGTCCTCGAATGAAGACTAAAAAAACCGAATTTGTAGAGAAAGAGTGGTAATCCCTACCAACTGAGTACTAGAAATTGATATCTAATTGAACTGAGTTCCATGAACATGCAAATATGCTCAAATGCAAGGATAACTGAGGTAATAAGATACTGAGACTGAATTACACAAAAGTAAATGGAAAGACTGGAGAGGAACTATTACCTCAAGCTGAAACTGAATCGGTGGGAAAGAGAAGAAGATACTTGGCCATTATGGCTGATTCTAGTTCCCAAGTAGCTCCCTCTATTGACTGATTCCTCCACAAAGACTTTACTGAAGAGACTTCTTTATTTCTCAACCTACGTACCTGACGGTTGAGAATCTCAACTAAAACCTCCTCATAGGTGAGACTATTCTTCACAGCCACACTCACTAAAGGTACTATCGATGTCGGATCACCCACACATTTCTTCAACACAGAAATGTGAAAGACTGGATGAACCATTGTTAGTTCTGCTGAAAACTCTAACTCATAAGTCACATTACCAACCCTTTTAAGGATTTTGTAAGGACCTACATACCTGGGACTGAGCTTACCTTTCTTGCCAAATCTCATCACCCCTTCCATGGGTTAGACTTTTAGGAAAACCCAATCATTGATTTCAAACTCTATGTCCCTTCTCCTCACATCGGCATAGGACTTCTGGTGACTCTGAATTGTCTTTAGTCTATCTCTGTTGAGCTGAGCATTCTCCATAGCCTTATGAACCAAATCTGGCCCAATCAAGGCTGCTTCACCTACTTCAAACCAACCAACCGGAGATTTGCATCTACACCCATACAGTTCCTCATAAGAAGCCATTTGAATACTGGAATGGAAGTTGTTATTATATGCAAACTCTATAAGAGGTAGGTGATCATCCCAACTACCCTTGAAATTGATCACGCAAGCTCTCAACATGTCTTCTAAGGTCTGAATGGTACGCTATGCCTGACCATATGTCTATGGATGAAATGTTGTACTGAGATATACTTAGTATCAAGACCTTTCTGAAATGATTTTCGGAAATGAGATGTAAGCTGAAGACCCCTATCTAAGATGATAGACAAGGGAACCCATGGAACATGACTATATCGATGATGTAAGGTTTGGCATAATACTCCACTGAATCTATAGTCTTGCCTACAAAGAAATGAGCTGACTTAGTGACTCTATCCACTATAACCCAAATGGAGTCATGTTGTTTGTGAGTACGAGGTAAACCCGTAATGAAATCTATATTTATCACTTCCCACTTCCACGTAGGAATGTGAATCTCCCGAGTCACACCTCCTGGTTTCTAATATTCTACTTTAACCTATTGATAGTTAGGATACTTAACCACAAAGTCTGCGATGTCTCTTTTCATGTCGTTCCACCAGTAGACTTCCCGTAGATCACAATACATCTTAGTAACACCCGGATGAATTGGATATCTGGAAGTATGGGTTTCTATAAAGATTTGCTGCTCAACTACCCCACATTTGGAACACATAAGCGACCCTGGTAACGAAGCACACCATCTCTCCCTTTGGAGAATACCTCAACCCTCTGCTAAATAAACTGCACCTTTTAACTGAAGCAGTATGGGATCACTGTCTTGTTTCTCTTTAACCTCCGCTACTAATGAAGATTCTGACCCATTCTAAACTATCACCCCACCATCTTACGTGTTCATAAGGCAAACTCCTAAGCTATCAAGGCATGAACACCTCTGGCTAATTATTTCTTCTCTTCATCAACATGTTCCACACTAACCATGGATAGTCTGATGAGGGCATCAACCACTACATTGGCCTTACTCGGATGGTACAACACATTCATGTCATAGTCTTTGAGGAATTCAAGCCATCTCCTCAGACGAAGGTTCAACTTTTTTCTGCGTGAACACATATTGGAGGCTCTTATTATTTGTGAACACGTAAAAATGAACACCATACAAGTAGTGTCTCCAAATCTTTATGGCAAACACGATGGTTGCAATCTCGAGGTCATGAGTTTGGTAGTTCTTCTCATGGACCTTAAGCTATCTGGAAGCATAAGCTATGACCTTACCTTCCTACATCAGCACACAACCTAGGCCGACCCTGGATGCATCACAATAAACCACATAACGGTCTAAACCATCCGGTAGAGTCAAGACAGGAGTTGTAGTCAACTTGGTCTTCAGTTCTAAGTCAACTTGGTCAATGGGGCATCTATGGATGAAAATCCTTCAACAAACCTCCTGTAGTAACCGGCCAAACCCAAGAAACTTAAGATATCAGTCAGAGAGGTGGGTCTGGGCCAGTGCTTTACTGCCTCAATTTTCTGAGAATCCACTCGGATCCCTTCGTTGGATACCACATGACAAAGGAAAGTGACCGACTGTAACCAGAATTCACATTTGCAGAACTTAGTGAATAATTGGCAAGCTTTGAGGGTTTGCAGAACAACTCTCAGATGAGTCGCATGCTCTTCCTCATTTCGAGAATAAATGAGGATATCATCAATAAACACGATGACGAACAAGTCCAAATACTGTTTAAACACCATGTTCATTAAATCCATGAAAGCTGCATGAGCATTTGTTAGTCCAAAATACATAACTACACATTCATAGTGACCATACCAACTCCTGAAGGCTACCTTCGGGACATCACTATCTTTGACTCTGAGCTAATATCATCTGAGATCTATCTTAGAAAAGAAACTAGCACCATGGCGTTGGTCGAACAAGTCATCATCCTGGGGATAGGATATTTAGTCTTGATTGTGACTTTGTTTAACCGATGATAGTCAATGCATATTCTGAGAGAACCGTCTTTCTTATGCACGAACAATTTTAGAGCACCCCATGGAGAGATGTTGGGTCTACTGAAGCCTTTATCTAGAAGGTCTTTCAACTGTTCTTTCAATTTCTTAAGCTCAGAGGAGCCATTCTGTGAGGGGGAATCCAAATAGGCTGGATACCTGGAAGGAGATCAATTTTGAAGTTGATTTCACTTTTAGGAGGAACCTCGGGAAGATCTTCTAAAAATACTTCTGGAAGCTCATTTACCACTAGTACTGACTCAAGAGTTGGGGTCTCGGAGTTTGAATCCTCAGCGCAGACAAGATGATAGATTTACCCTTTGGAAATCATTTACTAGTCTTAAGGTAAGAGATAAATCGACCTTCAATCATGAGTTACTACCTTTCCACTCTAAGACTAGCTCATTTGGAAACTGAAACTGAACGATCCTAGTACGACAATCGACATAGGCATAATAAGAATGTAACCAATCCATTCCTAAAATTATATCAAAATCTATCATTTCTAACTCTACACGGGCAGCTGAGGTGACTTTTTGGGAAACTGTGACAAGACAATTTCTGTATACCCGTCTAGCTATAGTTGGGTCACCAACTAGAGTAGAGACTGTGAAGGTCTTGTGGATCCTCTTTTGACTTAGATCCATGAAACTCTGGAGGATTCATCTAAGTGAAGTCTCGAATTCTTGCTGCAACAGTGTTAGTCTACGGCGGAGCTGGGGCCACAACCTGTTGATTGACCTCAGTGGTTATGGCCTGAGCAAGCACTTAGAAAGAAACCCTGAACTCAGCATGCATGATTTTCTCATTTAATGGGTCTGTTGGAGCTGTTGGCTGATTCCTTGCATTAGCTCTTATGGGAAGCATTTTCCAAAATATGAAGAGCATGGGTTAAAAGGAGATTAAATAGAGTTAATACTCTATGCACGAGCTGGAAAAGAAAGAAGGGAAGTTTTTCTTAGAACACCTGGTAGCCTCCCCCTCATAGTTGTGACGTGGTTCACACCCATGAAAGAGACTCTACTTAGTAAGGCTTTTAGATACCCTAGGACTCTTGAACCTGAGGCTCTAATACCAATTTTGTCATGCCCCGAGGCTACCCCGTAGATGCAACACAGTGCTTAGTGTCACAAGTAACCCTAAGCTAGCCTATTGCATGACATATCTATACAAGTTAAATTAAAATATGCACTGTGCGGAAGCTAAAAATAGTTTAATATCTGAAATGGGGAAACCCCATCATATGTGAATATATAAAATATATTTAGAGTATAGTGATGACTCAAAACAACACTAAGAACTCAACCTGAATCTACTCTATGCCTAAAAGTCTGTAACTGATCTAAGTTGTTGGGACATGCCCCCAGCTAACTCTAACAAGACTAAAATTGAAAAGTGAATACTTAAAAGTAAAGCATGTACATCATCCTCGAACTATGAGGACTCACCACTGAAGTTATTGAGTACGGACCAGAAGTCGAGCTAAGCATGGTCTAGATGTTGAGCGCCTGAACCTACATCATACAACGATGTAGTGCAAAAGTATGAGTCGGTATTTTATATACTTAGCATGCGGGATATATGCTAAGTTGAACAATATAAACTAAACAAGTGAATAAATATATTGAAGCATAACTAAAAGTTGAGCTGGATGCAATGACCAACTACTAATCATGAAGATATAACATTGTGAACTGAATACTAAAATAAATACTGAATACATGGTCAATGAAACATGAATCTGACTATGGGAGATACTATTAATCGACATGAACCACGTGAGTTAAACGTGGAGTCTGATATGTACGCCCAATAGAGAGGACACAATATACCTTGCCATGGTATAAAGACATGACTATGGCATGATCACTAAAACTGATGCACAACAGAGGGGACTTATAAACCTATGGGGGCACATAGTTCTGCGACTTGAGGGTACGCTAAGCCCTCGTCCAAGTTGATGCTAAGTTTACTCCCAACTGAATATAAAGCTAGAATGCAACTGTAATACTGAATAGCTCAAAATACTAATAATTATTTGTGAATCCATCATACATACTGAAAGGTATGTCATTTGAATTTTGAAGCATAATTGTCTGACTAATCCACCTAGCAAGTATAATCATGAAATACAGAAAATTAACATAAGCTAGGGTTTCTATGTTTTATACATGGGACTACACTAATTATCCAAGAAACATGTAATTAAAATCATAGAAACTATAGCAGCTAAATTCCAATGGATCCCTAAGATTTGGGAACCCTAAGTCTAAACAATTTATGGAGAAGCTGAAGAATTGACTGAATTTTAGGGACCTAACGGGTGAAAGAACCCATAAGTGAAATCCCACATACCTCGTGAAGTAAACTACAGAGAAATCAGATACGCCCAAATAACACCTCCCTAAAGAAGTATAAGCGGTCGTTGCCAAATAAAGAATCCAACTTGTAGGTTGGGGTCGATCCCACGAGGAATATGGTTCAGACTTAAACTTAACTCACAATTATCTCTATTTAGTCAAACTATTTCCGATAAAATTAAATAGGGGAATGTTGTAAATAAGTCACGGATTGTTGATTTGATGATTAAGTAACAAGTAAACAAGATTCACAATTTGAGTTATCAATATAAGATTGAAACTAGGGTATATGTGTTCCCCACAAGCTCTTAACACAATAATCGTAATAATAGTAATATTATCCTAGTGTTTGACATGCAAGGCCGATAAGTTATGTATTCCTACATGATTGGTAATCCTAGCAGGAACTTTTACTCGCGACTTGGTAAATCTACGAGTGTGTGCTTTACTAACCCTTACCTTTACCCCAGATTAGTCATCATGTCAATTTAGGTTGGTTTTCACCCTCACTTCGATTGATTAAAGTCAGACTATTAGATAGAAGCTAATCCTTAACTAAATCTTTGTTGTTTAATCTTTTTCTCATTCATTACCCCTTGGTAAGGCAAGTAGGAACGAGGCGAGTTCTAACGTTGGCCACCGTTAAAAAGCATTCTAAACAAAAGGATTAGCAATACATACATAAACACTATTCAAGAATTACTTTAATTATTATTCATACTTTGTTAATTGCTCATGGTTCCCACAACCCTAGTTGTGGATCTAGCTACTCTTGCTTGAGAGTTCACAATTCATAATTAGGTTAAAATAAATCATGAACTTACAATTAGAATAGATGAAAACCGAAATCTTGAATTGAAATTCAAAGTCAAATTGCATAAATTGACTTTCGGAAATTAAATTGCTTAATGTTTGCAAAATAATTCCAAAATACCAAAAGCAAAAGTCTACAATAATGGCTAACCCTCCAAAATGGAAATTACAACTAATATTTATAGAAAACAAATCCTAAACCAAGTAGGAAACAAAATAAGGAAATAATAGCTCAGACGCGGTTTCAATCAACGACATAACATACGGTCTGTGGTCTCCCTCCGTGGATCAACACTTGGGCAATATTTTTGGGCCTTCAGACAACGGTTCCACCTACGGTCCGTGGATTGGACTACGGTCTGTCCTGTCACTTCGTGGTTTGTGTACTGAAAATCAGCTTTCTGACCAGGACCAACGATCGTCCACCTATGGCCCGTCAAAGGACCTACGGTCTGTGATTTGCTCTGCCAGTGGCTACTTCTGGACTTTTCAGCTCTTCTCTCAATCAAACCGCATCCAAGCCTATTTTCTACAAGAATTACACAAAAACATTATTTCTTATAACAAGCTATCCTAAGACACACACAAACACCAAGTGAAATGCATCAAAAATACCGTAAACTTATGGTATATCAACACCCTCCACTTAAACCTGTTGTTTGTCCCCAAGCGACACACTAAAACTCTAAACGACACTTATGTAGAAGCAAACATACAAACTCAAGCAATCACTTGGCTTTCTCAATCAATTACATCACTTAGTGCAAATCTTTTCATCTAGACTCAACAAGGTAACTCATGTGGATCAAAACATGACATAGACAGACCAATAGACATCACAACATACACTTTTAACAATCATCAAGGTACCAAATCTCCAACAATGTAACTAGTGCCCTCACTTCAAGAAGATACTTTTTCACACAATAAGTATATTTTGAAGTTCAAGGATTCATCCAACACTCACGCTCAGAAGTGACTTCAAATACAGTTAGTGCTCAATACCATAGGCTAGCCCTTATTTGCACTGCATAGACTCTCCAAACTAGTCACTAGGATAACTATAGGACTTTCTTAGCTTGTAACGTAGGCTCAGGGTCAGGTAGGGTATATTTGGGTACCGTAAGTGAATTTTCTGCCCTCCTTGACATTACATTTGCTTTTTACCTCTTTTTTCAACCAATTCTTGACATATTTTTATTTTCTGCTCTTTTCCTTGACTTTCTTCAGCACAGATGTGACTTTGACTTTATCGCTCTTATTTTTCACTTTTCCTTTCTCTTTTACTTCAACTTTCTTTGTTTTTCAGCATCTTTATCATTCTTCTTTTTGTTTCTTTTGACTTCAGTCACATCTTTTTTCTATCTTTTTCTTTCTTCCACACACAACTATTTTCATACCCTTTTCTTTCGGTTTCCTTTTTCATAGCCACCCTCAGCTTATGTATTTTGCATGAGTTGAGGTGCACAATATCTAATGTCGGACCAGGGCCAAGATTAAGGTAACTTTTTGAATCATCCACCCTCAACTTAGGCTTTTGGCCTAAGTTAAGGTGCACATGTCCAAGGAGGGACTAGGGCCAAAACAATCTTTTAAGGAAGGTGAGTTCGGTGTATTGAAAGAAGTGGTATTCGTTAGGCTCAAACATTTGGATCTAAGGGAGTATTTATTTCTTTTTGTTGACTTCTAGGCTTGGTGGACTTATTTGAACAAGGGCCTATGATCATTTCTCAATTTATAGCCTAGATGATCTCGCAGGACCAACGGGGCAAGTTCTAGATTGACACATACTGCATGAACATACAACATTTACTCACATGCACTTGGCACATTGTTTCATTATCGGATTATTGAATTACCCAGTTCAGGTTTTAGCTTAAGTCATGCTAGCATACCGATTCCTTATCATGTCATATGAAGATCCAACACATTTAACTCATTAAGCCTATAGATCTAGCACATTTCGAAAATTTTGGACATGTATCAATTTCATGCTCGAATACCATCATGCTTTCATTTTTCTACTTACTTCTACAGATACAATCCTAAATATGCTGGTTCAACATACAAGTAAATCAGTCCCTTAGGGAAAAAGAACACAAGCAAGAAAACCCCAAGGGAGGATTATGAGTTGGGTTACTCAGACTTCACCCTATCATTCACAACCCATTTATCCCATCCCCAAAAAAATATGGTGCAATTTCCCTTAATGAAAAGAAACAAAAAAGTAAAGCATAGGGTGAAGCAAACCACTAACGCATATGCGCCAAAGACCCATCAAGAGGCGGGTGGGTTCGGTTTCCCGAAACCTACTAGATCAATACTAGGGACACCATCAGTTGCTCCCTCACACACAGTAGGAACACCCTCAGTAGCGCTCCCCAAACCTGACGAACCAACACCAATCTAACGAACTCATTGTTGCCTCATCTCCTCATCAATGATCGGCTGCTGTTGGGCTGCCTCTAACTGCTGGTGCTCCCTCTTCTTTGCTCGTCGAGCCTCCTAAGTGTCGGAAGTGTGATCGGAGGAGCGGTGGTACTTCCCAGCCATACGGGAAGGGTCGGGTAGTGGTACAGTGTCACCAAAGAGGGCAGTCATCACCACCTTGTCCTTCTCAACCGCAGGTGCAGCCTCCGATATAGTCTCAGCGAGGGCTAGAAGGGCAGCAACATCAGCACGAAGGATAGGTAACTCCATCTAGAAGGTGGTGATATCAATAGTAGGGGCAGGCCTCTCTAGGAGTCTAGACTCGAATGCATCAAGGCGCTTCTGGACCGCCTGAATCTTCCTAACCATCATCTGCTCCATACAAGCCTCGGACTCCTCAACAAATCGCTGCATCCAGGGCCTCATGTTCTACAGTAAGGTAACCATCTGGGCCTCCAATTTCTGGACTCGAGCCAAAGGAACTAGAGTGGACCCTAAAGGGGTACTGCCTCGGGATGAGCTCGCTGCCTTACTGGTGACATTGGAATGGGGAACCTGGGCATCTGCAGAAGTGGAGGGTATGGTGGTGTCATCAGCCTGAATGTGCTTCACATCAACATCAAGATCAGCACCCAACGACAGTAGGTCCACCTCTAAGTCCCTCTACGGCGCAGTAAGACTTGCATCATCTCTAATGAGGTTGATATCCATAGTCTTGGTCGCCTTGTTAGCCTATCAAAATGCCAAATAGGCACTGAAGCCTCCCTACAGAGATGGAATATAAAACAAGGGAAGGGAATAATAGTAGTAGTCTTAAATTCCCTCTCATGGATCTCGGAAGTCAAGATGCGGGAGAAATCAAGCTCCAGCTCCACCATAATCACTGCTAGCATCACAGCCCGGTCCTAAATAACAACGTTGTCTGCCTGTGTAGGGGACACTCTAGTACGAACCACAAACAAAAAGAACTTTGCAGTTAAGCTCAGGGTTGCCTTTCTGATAGGCAATGTCACATTCTTCACCCACTCAGTGTTCTCTCTCTCCTCCACTATGTGATGGGCCATCTACCTTAGTAGTGTCTCTCTCTGCTCAGCATCCCTCTGAAATGCCCCATTTTGAACAATACACATCTTGTAGTCGTACTCTGCTCTATTAATCAGCAGAGTGTGGGCTGGGCCATAAATAAAATGGTGAATGGTAGCCTCAGAAATGTCAACGCAAAAGTTGCACACCAGTGTGGCCTTAGGTGGAGGCTGGGATTGTGTCTTAGCCCTTTTGGGTATAGCATTGCGGATAGTAGCGGAATAGAAGGTGTAGAATGCACAAGTCATCTCCTCACTAAAATTACCCGAACTTCGTGCCATCCACTCATAATTGTGCCTCTGGAACAACTCTTAATTAACGAGCACAGTATGAAGGCTCCCTATCAGTACTTGATGCTCCTCAGTAATGGTCCTAGCCATCTTTCGGTGTTCATTGAGCAGCTTTCCATCATCATATATCTGATACTGACCCGCAACGAACCACGTATTCGGCTCTATGGCATTGGGAACTGGCTCAACTCTGGGAGGGTCCTGGTCATCCCCCGTGTTATCTGCCTCAGAAGAGGAAGCGATAGTGCCGCTGGAACTGGAGCTGGACTGCGACTCATCTGCAGGTGAAGCCTCTTCCTCAGACTTGGGGGCAGTGACCTGGACATTGTCATTGGATGATAAAATATGTGTGACCCTGTTCCTCGTGGTCCGAGGGGTAATAGAGGAGCCTCTGGTGGTCTCCGGGATGTACTCGTCCTCGTTGGACTCTTTGATCAGGCATCGTGATGGTGCGATAGATTTGGACTTTCCCTTCCTCGCGTACTCAGGTACTTGTTTAGGGGCAATGGTACCTGTGGAAGACATGATAGTACATAAAGAAGTCAACAAGACCCAAGAAAGAATTTTAGAACACCATTTCGGCTTAAACAAAAAATATAAAAAAAATCTAGAAAGTAGCTATTTTTGTGACCTACGGACCGTCAATGGAACGACGGACTGTTGGTCCCCTCTGTAGGCCAGGAAATCAATTTAGGGGTCTTTGAAGTGGGAACCACTGATGTTTAGAACAGTCCATCGATGGAACGACGGACCGTAGTCCACACCGTGGTTCCTGACTTAGCCTATTATATGCAGTTGATGGGTGATTAACGCTCAATACACCTCATCCGATTCTAGGTGTAGACTATCGTTAACTAGTATAAAACCCAACGAAGAGTTGGGGTCGAACGCACAGGGAGCGGTACGTACATGGAGCGGTAGGTGTTCAGTTATGATGTTACAAACATGGTCTAAACGATTATAGGAATATAAGTTATCGAAAACATATAAACAAGTCTAAGGGGTTGACAACGATTGTCAGATGGGGTTTGGATTGTCAATTATCAGCTAAAACACAATCAAAAACAGAGGAATTAACAATTTATAAGGAGGAATTCTCAGGATGTGATCAATTATAGGATAGTTTCATTATACGGGTAATTGAAATTACTAACGAATTTCTAAATATCAGTGGGTAGGCTTGACTATAGGTGTAATAGTTTTCTCTCGAACAACTACCAAGATTCAAATGATTTCTTTCGAACATCAACAAGCTTATCAATAAGAACTGCCCAAAACCTTAATTCATCTACTCTCTCGAGCCAGATAGGTAAAGTTGAATTTAGGATTTACTCTTTCGAGATAAACCCACATTAACCCAATAACTATGATCTTCAATCGAAAGCTTTGATTCTAAACCCTCTTTCTCAAGCAAGCTCAAAAATCTAAGTTAGAATTGCATTTGCTACTACAATTCATATATTAAAACACAACTATCAATTAAACCCACTTCAATTAAGAATATAAATAAGTAAATAAAAATACTCATAAGCTAATTCAGCCCATAATCACATGATCACACCCCAAGAATTGGGGTTTTAGCTAAACATCATAAAAACCATTACCAACTAGATTAGACATCAGCTGGGTAAAAGTCTCCAAGTCTTTACAATGCTCCAAGATGATTCAGTTCAAAAACCCAATTACAAATCCTCAAAATTAATCTTAGAAATCCTCAAAGTCTACAATAGGAACTGAAAAACACAAAGACAACTCTAACTCTCAAACTTGGGGACCAGAACTGCTCACTCTGCATTTAAAATTTCAATTTATAGTTGTCCAATTTTTGGCTTGAAATGCCATTGGGTGAAGTAAGTCGTGCCTCGCCAACCAGGTCGGCGATCTTCCCTTCGCTCCCTTCCATCGCCAATTAGCCTTGGCCATCAGTCCTCAGGTCCTGTAACTTTGGGCGATCAAGGTTGCCATCGTGGAGTCGTTCGATGATTCACCGACTGCCCATTCCTGTCGCCAAATTGGTTCTTCCCCAGGGCTGGCACGCTGGAACATTGGGCGAGCTAAAGAGCAACTCGACGGTTCGCCAAGTGGTCTTGGCGATCACCAGGATCATTTTTCTTCACTTCTTCAGCTTATTAGTTTTTTTTTTGCCCAATAGTGTCCTTGCCTTGCTCATTAGCCTTCTTATCTGCAAATCAACACTTTAACATCAGTTTAGAGCATAAAATAGGCATTTGAGGACACTTATACTATCAAAACAAAGACCTAAATGAGTCGAAATCTCGGACTCATGAACACCCCCAACTTAAACTATTGTTTGTCCTCAAGTAAAACTCAAGATCAATAAGTTCCACAAGGATGTCTACAAACATTGTTGCATAAGACTCAACATAAATGCACAGAACAAGGTTCAAACTACACATACAATGATCAATTGTGCACTCCGAGTTTCAAATTGTGACTCGCCATTATCAAGTGTACTCAAACTCACAATGCTTGCTTCAAATGCAAGTTCAAGCTCAACAAAGGTATTCAAATGCCCTCACAACGAAGATAATTCCATATTCACACAAAATTCCTCAACAATTTAAGGTCCCGGAATCACATACAACTCTCACAATCACAAAGATGAACACATGCATGACTCCACCCATAGGCTTGCCTGTATTTTCCAATTGACACTCGTTTCGGCTCACTCAAGATCGCAAAATATGGTGCAGTTGCCCTCAATGAAAAAAAAACAAAAAATTAAAGCATAGGGTGAAGCAAACCTGTGGCGCGCATATGCGCCGAAGACCCATCGAGTGGCGGGTGGGTTCGGGTTCCCGAAACCTACTAGATCAATATTAGGGACGCCATCAGTTGAACCCTCACCAACAGTAGGAACACCCTCAGTAGCTCTCCCAAACCTGACAGACCAACACCAATCTCACGGGCCCGCTACTGCTTCATCTCCTCATTAATGATCGACTATCGCTAGGCTGCCTCTAACTTTTAGCGCTCCTCTTCCTTGCTCGTCGAGCCTCCTCAGTGTCGGAGGTGAGATTAGAGGAGCGGTGGCGTTTCCCAACCATACGGGAAGGGTCGGGTGGTGGTACAGTGTCACCAAAGAGGGCATCATCACCACCTCGTCCTTCTCAACCGTAGGTGCAGCATCCGGTATAGTCTCAGCGGGGCCTAAAAGGGCAGCAACATCAGCACAGAGGATAGATAACTTCATCTAGAAGCTGGTGATATAAATAGTAGGGGCAGGCCTCTCTAAGACTCTTGACTCGAATGTATCAAGGCGCTTCTGGACCTCCTTAATCTTCTTATCCATCATCTGCTCCATACAAGCGTTGGACTCCTCAACAGATCGCTGCATCCAGGGCCTCATGTGCTGCAGCAAGGTAACCATTTGGGCCTCCAACTTCTGGACTCGAGCTAGATAAACTAGAGTGGACCCTGAAGGGGGAGTGGCTCGGGATGAGATTGCGGCTTGACTAGTGGCAGTGGAAGGGGGAACCTGGGAATTTGCAGAAGTGGGAGGTATTGTGGTGTCATCAGCCTGAATGTGCTCAACAACAACAGCAAGATCAGCACCCAACGACAGTAGGTCCACTTGTAAGTCCCTCCGCGGAGCAGCAAGATTTGCATCATCTCTAATAAGGATGATGTCCATAGTCTTGGTCGCCTCTGTCAGCCTATCACAATTGAAAATAGGCACCGAAGCCTCCCTACAGAGATGGATTATAATACAAGAGAAGGGCATAGTAGTAGTAGTATGAAATTGCCCTGTCATGGATCTCGATAATCAAGATGTGGGAGAAATCAAGCTCCAGCCCCGCCATAATCACTACTAGCATCACAACCCGGTCCCAAGTAACAACATTGTCCACCTGTGTAGGGGATAGTCTAGTACGAACCACAGACCAAAAGAAGTTCACGGTGAAGATCAGGGTTGCCTTTCTGATAGGCAGTGTCATATTCCTCACCCACTTAGTGTTCTCTCTCTCCTATGCTATGTGATGGGCCATCCACCTCAGTAGTGTCTCTCTCTGCTCGATATCCCTCTGAAATGCCCCACTCTGAACAATACATATCTTTTAGTCATACTATGTTGTTTGAATCGGCAGAGTGTGGGCTAGGCCGTAAAAAAATGGCGAATGGTAGCCTTGGAGATGTCAACGCAGAAGTTGCACACCAGTGTGGCCTTAAGTTGGGGCTGGGACTGTGGCTTAGCCTTTTTGGGCATAGAATTGCGGACAGTAGCGGCATAGGAGGTGTAGAACTCACGAGTCATTTCCTCGCTAAAATTAACCCAACTCCGTGCCATCCACTCACATTTGTGCCTCTGGAACAACTCCTCAATAGCGGGCACAATATGAAGGCTCCCTATTTGTACCCGACGCTCCTCAATAATGGTCCTAGCCATCTTCCGGTGTTCATTGAGCAGCTTTCCGTCATCATATATCTAATACTGACCCACAACGCACCATATGTTAGGCTCGATGGCATTGGGAACCGGCTCAACTCTGGGAGTGTCTTGGGCATCCCCCGTGTTTCTGCCTTAGAAGAGGAAGCGGTAGTGCCGCTGGAACTGGAGCCAAACTGCGACTCTCCGGCAAGTGAAGCTCGCTCCTCAGACTGGAGGGCAGTGACCTGGACCTCGTCACTAGATGATAAAACATGTCTGGCCCTATTCCTCATGGTCCGGGGGCAATAGGGGAGCCTTTGGTTATCTCTGGGATGTGTTTGTCCTCGCTGGACTCATTGATCAAGCGTCGTGATTATGCGACAGATTTGGACTTGCCCTTCCTCATGTACTTATGCGCTTATTTAGGGGCCATGGTACCTGTGGAAGACATATTAGTACTTGAGGAAGTCAACAAGACCCAAGAAAGAATTTTAGAACACCATTTGGGCTAAAACAAAAAATCTTTAAAAATCTGGACAGTAGCTATTTTTGGGACCTACGGTGGGTACCTACGGACCGTCGATGGAACGACGGACCGTTGGTCCCCTCCGTAGGTCAGGAAGTCAATCTCGGGGTCTTTGAAATTGGAACTACGGATGTGTAGATGGTCTATCGATGAAAAACTGACTGTAGTCCACACCGTGGTTCCTGACTTCACCTATTTTTTTCTGTATGGAGTTGATGGGTGATTAACGCTCAATACACCTCATCCGATTCTAGGTGTAGACAATCGTTAACTAGTAAAAAAACCCAACGAAGTGTTGGGGTCGAACCCACATGGAGCGGTACGAGTTCAAATTCAATTATGAAGTTACAAACATGATCTAATCGGTTATAGGAGTATAAGTTATCGAAAACATATAAACAAGTCTAAGGGGTTGACAACGAATGTCAGATTCAAACTACACATACAATGATCAATTTGCAGTCTGAGTTTCAAATAGTGACTCGCCATTATCAAGTGTACTCAAGCTCACAATGCTTGCTTCAAATGTAAGTTCAAGCTCAACAAAGGTATTCAAATGCCCTCACAACGAAGATGATTCCATATTCACACAAAATTCCTCAACAATTTAAGGTCCCGGAATCACATACAACTCTCACACTCACAAAGATGAAAACATGCATGACTCCACCCATAGGCTTGCCCTTATATTCCAATCAACATTCATTTCAGCTCACTCAAGATTAGAAAGGTCTTTTTAAGGCTTGTATCAGGGATGAATGTAAATGTCACGACCCAAAGGTATACCCTAAGTGAAAAATGGCGTACTTGACCTCGAAGGGGTCTCATACAAGCCCTTAGCATAATCATAACATAAGATATGGAAAATTTAAAACTTCTTTAAAACCATACAATCGAAAACATTTTCATAAAGCAAGAGGAAGTCTTTACTGTATCTTTGTCTCAAACCATCTATTAAACTCTTGAATAAAAGTCTTGGGACACAGCCCATATAAAAGTCTAAAACATAAAGAAATGAAATAAAGGGAAATAATGGTTATGTCCTCGAAGCTATGAGGACTCACCAATTCTTCGACTCTTCTTGCACCTTAGAAACCTAACCTTCAAAGGAACTCAATCTCCGCAACCCTACATTTGATTAGAATGCAAGCAAAGTATGTGTTAGTACAAAATGTATCAAGTATGATAGCTAGCACAACATCATAAGAGCATCTCAAAATGGTTAGTCAACATAAGACATAAGCATAAGAGATAATAACATATTCATAGCATAATCTCTAACATAAGCATCATATAATCATAAGACAACATAAGACATTGTAAATGAGCATAGGCGATACATCGTGTTCATGGCATGGTCTTTACTTAGACTTTCATATTTACATACTTCAACCTTTAGTATTTCATATTACAAGAGAAATACTTCACAAGCCACATCAAAACATACTTGTGCAAGGCAAGAATAGCATCCCATAATACTATCCAAGCTAAGTACCTCTTTTTGGTCATTCTTGGGCATAGTCCACATTCATAGTCAAGACCTAGGTTTCATGTCATAAGAGCACTATACTCCTAAGTAATCTCAAGGCACACTTGTGCAATGCATGAATGGTATCCTATAATACCACCCACACTAAGTATATCTTTGAAGTCACTCTAGTCAAACCTACTATTTATAGGGGTCACTATTGACCTACTTAATATAGACAAGGAACTATCATCTTAAGTCAATCATATCATGGAAGGCAACTATAGCAACAATCCAAGATAAGCATACATCACATAAGAGGACACTTCATAAGTATCTTCAAGTCATACTTGTGCCATTCATGAGTAGCATCCCATACTACCATTCACACTAAGTACTTCTTTAGGCTAGCTTACTCAATGCTTACTATTTATCGTTCTAGACTATCAAAGAATATCTCTCTACTAGGCTACACCTAACTACCATGGTAAGACACACTATCATGCAAACCAAGCTATACAAGGAAGAGTACAAGTACCACAACCTAGCTACCATGCAAACATTTAATATAATGCATGCTACCCTTAGGAGAGTATGAATCCTTAATCCTAAGCTACCCTTCGGAGGGTATGGTGTCTCAATCCTAAGCTATCCTTAGGAGAGTATAAATCATCCATTCTAAGATACTATGAAGTGTTCTTGGCCTAACCAAGTCATGCTACCATGAAGGCATTCTAATAATTCTAGTCCAAGCTACCCTTAGGAGAGTATAGATCCTCAATCCTAGGCTACCATGCCTATACTAATTCAAGTTACCATGAAAAGCATCCTACCAATGCTAATTTAAGCTAACCTTAGGAGAGTATAATTCCTCAATCCCAAGCTACCATGAGAACTACTAACTCATGCTACCTAGAAAGGCTATACATGAAGGGATCATATATCACAACTTCAAGCTATTCTATTCTAACATGCTTTGAATTTATTTTAGGTGCTGAACCTTTCCATTAGAACCATTCTATGTGAGAAGACCTTCCACATTCTACATGCATGCATTCAAATAGTTCTAGGTAGATCATGTTGGTAAAAGCCTTCCACCACAACACTATCTATTTTGTATACCAAATTCATGCAAGTTATCTTATCATATTAGACTTACTCTATAAGCCCTAGTGATCAACATTATGACTTCAAGCCCTACTATCAAGCTTTACTTCACAATCATCATACTAGACTAGATCACAAGACATATTAGTCACAAGCCTTAGTCATAGGCAATTCTAAGCATAATTCATCATAAAGTCCCAAATTCAATCACTACAATTCATGATATATCATACATTCATAAATCTAGTGTCAATTCTTGCTTTCATATTCATATTCTTGAACAAGTTCTATACATGATAACAATTCTAGAAGATCTATCTAGAATCATCAATTTCTCTTCACAAGGCATAAGCCCACTTACTTTGATTTATAGGGTTAACCATGGAAATCAAATAAATTCATCATAATATCATGAATCAACACTAAATTAACCATAAATAAGTATTATCCAACCAATTGGAATCATACCCCACTAAAACCCACACATTGGAAGTAACCCTAGCTTAGATTGGGGTTCTTCTTCACAAATTAGGGGAAACCTAGGGGACTCTATGGGTGGAAGAACCCATAGATGACTAAGCTAAACATACCTTGATCCAAAGCCCTAACGAAAGCTTGCTTCAATGGTGAGTTTCGACCTAGGTTCCTTCTCTTCTTCTATTTCTTATTTGCTTCTAGAGAGAGTATTTTCTTAAGAGGAAGTGGGTTCTTAGATGAATGAATTAATTGAGTTAGTTTAGGGTCTTATTAGGTATTTATATGTGGTTTAATAACTCATTAACCGACCTCCCTAACCCTTAACTAATTACTTAATTAATTCCCTAAACCCCTAACTAAAACTAAAATCTTAAAAACTGCTTCAACCTACGGAACCCCCACCCACGGACCATGGGTGGGTTGATGGGCCGTACTGGTTGGCTCGTGGTTCCTTAAAGGAACTAGGGATATCAGGGGAGGTCAAACCTCGACCCATGACCCCCACCTATGGGGCGTGGGTCCACCCACGGCTCGTGGTGCCCATCTGTGGACTAAGCTGTTTTTTACAGCTTTTGGGCTATTTTAAGGGTCCTCCTCAAGGACCCCTTGGGTGGTCCTTGGGGGGTCGTACCTTGATGCCCTAACCCTTAAACCCCTATTCTAAGTACAAGAATCGGTTTTACGACTTTTAATCCTCATACCACACTTTAAAACTCTTACGAAAGTCTCTAAAACTCTCTAGTTCAACTTACTAGTTTCTGGGGCTTTATAATATCTCCCCCTTGGGATCATTCGTCCTCGAATGATGATTCTAAACACTTCTTAAAGTCACAACTATAGACTAGCATCCCATCATGCATGCAATACATCTAAATGCACAAACCAAGGAAGAAAACTTCAATTCCAAGCTAAACACATTCAATGCAATACAAGGAAGTAGGAACTACTTCTACCAACCCAAAATGCATGAAATTCTATATCTACTCATTTTCTAGGAGGAACTAACATCTCCTAGCTAAAACATGCTCAACACACATTCATGGAGCCTAAATGCAATTTACTCACAAAAGTCATTTATTCAAGGAGGAATCTTTCAACTCCAAAACTAAGGCATGCTCATATATTTATCTCATGAAGTCTATATGCAAATATACTCAAATGCACTACAATATGAGGAAAACAATGCATATAAGTCATTTCTAACAAGACCTAAGCATTTTCATGAACATGCATATAAGGAAAACATGGCAACACATAACCACATAATAACCTTATTAGATAGGCACACTATCTCCCCCTTGGGAGTAAGCCTACACAAGCTCTTCTAAACATCATTCATACTAGAGACAACTTCAAGTCCAACATAACAAGTCACAAAAGACAAGAAATCCAGAAATTTACTAAAGCATAAAAACACATACCGGAAGGGACATGAGGACATCACTCTTGATCTTCTCTAGATTAGAGAGCATAAAACTTTTTCTTCTTTTCAGGCTCCACATCCTCACGACTAGTGGCAACTTGCTTACCCTATCTTCTTGTAGCCTTTGTCTTTGGGCAATCTTTCTTCATGTGGCCACTCTCACCACAACTAAAGCAACCTTCTCTACCGGCCAAACACCTACCCTCATGCCTCTTACCACACCTAGAACAAGTGGGCCATAGGGACTCATTACTTATCCCTTGTGGCCTAGGGGTAGAAACCCTCTTATCCTTATGCTTAGGAGCATTAGAAAAGCCTTGTCCAGAAAACTTCTGTCGATTTCTAGCGCGACCATGTCCATCGGACCCATCATGAAAGGACTTATCACCATCCATCCTAGACCTCTTTTTCTCCCTAGCTTTCTCCTTTTGGAGTTTTGACTCTTCCATTTATTGGGAAAATATTATGAGATGTGAGATATCCATATCATCAATAAGCCTTTCCGTACGACATTTATCTTCTACTATATCGGACACCCCCATCATAAACCTATTCATCATATCCCTTGGATTTTCTACCAAAGATGGAGCATACTTAGACAAAAGAGTAAATTTTAAGGCATACTCCTTAACACTCATGTTACCTTGCTTAAGATTGATGAACACTTCCAACTTAGCCTCCCTCAACTCCCAAGGAAAGAACCTATCAAGGAAAGCCGACTTAAATGTTTCCCACTCTATAGGTCCCGCTACTACCGGCCTAGCATCTTTCCATTTCTCATACCATATTTGGGCAACATCTTTTAATCGATAAGCGGCTAACTCCACTTTCTCTATCGAAGTTACCCCTATGATAGCAAGTGTCTTATAAACCTCTTCTATGAACCCATTTGGATCCTCTTCCACCTTGGAGCCACTAAACTCAGGAGGGTTCATCCTCAAAATCTCCCTTACCCTAGAAGCACCCATCCCCCTTATTGGGTTTGCCGGAGCCACCACCTCTCTATTGGCTTTCATCGTCAAGGCTTGAGCCAACAATTCCAAGAAGCCCTAAACTCCGCAAGAGTGGCATTCTCAATTGGAGGGTCATTTGAAGCTTGAGGAGGAGCTTGGATTGGAACTTGAAGAGGAACCTCTTGTTCTCCATCGTCTTCCTCATCCCTCCTAGCATTTGCCCTTATATTAGCCATACCCTGAAAAACCATAGGGCACGGATTAGAAGGAGGGCCTAAAAAAGCCAAACTCTATGGCACGACTAAGAGAATGAAGAAGTGAGATTTCCTAAACATCCAATAGCCTCCTATTCATAAATATGGCACACTTCACATTTATGACCAAGACTCTAATACACGTGGTTTGAGACAATCCTAGAACTATTCTAAACATTGTGCTCTGATTACCAAGTTTGTCACGACCCAAGGGTATACTCTAGGTGTAACATGGCGTATATGACCCCGAAAGGGGTCTCATACAAGCCCTTAGATAATCATAACATAAGATAATAGAAAAGTATGGAAAATTTAAAAGTTCTTTAAAACCATACAGTCGAAAACCTTTTCATAAAGCAAGCGGAAGTCTTTACTATATCTTTGTCTCAAACCATCTATTAAACTCTTGAATAAAAGTCTTGGGACGCAGCCCATATAAAAGTCAGAAACATAAAGAAATGACATAAAGGGAAATAATGGTTATGTCCTCAAAGCTATGAGGACTCACCAATTCTTCAACTATCCTTGCACCTTAGAAACCTAGCCTTCAAAGGAACTCAATCTCTGCAACCCTACATTTGATTAGAATGAAGGCAAAGTATGCGTAGTACAAAATGTATCAAGTATGATAGCTAGCACAACATCATAAGAGCATCTCAAAATGGTTAGTCAACATAAGACATAAGCATAAGAGATAATAACATAATCATAGCATAATCTACAACAAAAGCATCATATAATCATAAGACAACATAAGACATAGTAAATGAGCATAAGAGATACATCATGTTCATGGCATGGTCTTTACTTAGACGTTCATATTTACATACTTCAACCTTTAGTCTTTCATATTACAAGAGAACTACTTAACAAGCCACCTCAAAGCATACTTGTGCAAGGCAAGAATAGCATCCCATAATACTATCCAAGCTAAGTACCACTTTTTGGTCATTCTTGGGCATAGTCCACATTCATAGTCAAGACCTAGGTTTTCATGTCATAAGAGCACTATACTCCTAAGTAACTGAAGGCACACTTGTGCAATGCATGAATGTCATCCCACAATACCACCCACACTAAGCATATCTTTGAAGTCACTCTAGTCATTCTTACTATTCATAGGGGTCACTATTGACCTACTCCAGATAGACAAGGAACTATCATCTTAAGTCAATCATATAATGGAAGGCAACTATAGCAACAATCCAAGGTAAGCATACATCACATAAGAGGACACTTCATAAGTAGCTTCAAGTCATACTTGTGCCATGTATGAATAGCATCCCATACTACCATTCACACTAAGTACTTCTTTAGGCTAGCTTACTCAATGCTTACTATTTATCATTCTAGACTATCAAAGAATAGCACTCTACTAGACTAGACCTTACTACAATGGAAAACCACACTATCATGCAAACCAAACTATACAAGGAAGAGTACAAGTACCACAACCTAGCTACCATGCAAACATTCAATATAATTCATGCTACCCTTAGAGGAGTATGAATCCTCAACCCTAAGCTACCCTTAGGAGAGTATGGTGTCTCAATCCTAAGCTATCATTAGTAGAGTATAAATCCTCTATCCTAAGCTACCATGAAGTGGTCTTGGCCTAACCAGGTCATGCTACCATGGAGGCATTCTAATAATGCTAGTCCAAGCTACCCTTAGGAGAGTATAGATCCTCAATCCTAGGCTACCATGCCTATACTAATTCAAGCTACCATGAAAAGCATCCTACCAATGCTAATTCAAGCTAACCTTAGGAGAGTATAATTCCTCAATCCCAAGCTACCATGAGAACTACTAACTCATGCTACATAGACAAGCTATACATAAAGGGATCATAAGTCACAACTTCAAGCTATTCTATTCTAACATGCTTTGATTCATTTTAGGTGATTAACCTTTCAATTAGAACCATTCTATGTAAGAAGACATTTCACATTCTACATACATGCATTCATATAGTTCTAGGTAGGTCATGTGGGTAAAAGCCTTCCACCACCACACTATCTATTTTGTATACCAAATTCATGCAAGCTATTTTATCATATTAGAATTACTCTATAAGCACTAGTGATCAACATTATGACTTCAAGCCCTACTATCAAGCTTGACTCCACAATTATCATACTAGACTAGATCACAAGACATATTAGTCACAAGCCTTAGTCATAAGCAATTCTAAGCATAATTCATCATAAAGTCCCAAATTCAATCACTACAATTCATGATCTATCATGCATTCATAAATATAGTGTCAATTCATGCTTTCATATTCATATTCTTGAACAAGTTCTATACATGATAACAATTCTAGAAGATCTATCAAGAATCATCAATTTCTCTTCACAAGGCATAAACCCACATACTTTGATTTATAGGGTTAACCATGGAATTCACATAAATTCCTCATAATATCATGAATCAACACTAAACTAAACATAAACAAGTATTATCCAACCAATTGGAATCATACACAACTAAAACCCACACATTGGAAGTAACCCTAGCTTAGATTGGGGTTCTTCTTCACAAATTAGGGGAAACCTAGGGGACTCTATGGGTGGAAGAACTCATAGATGAATAAGCTAAACATACCTTGATCCAAATCCCTAAAGAAATCTTGCTTCAATGGTGAATTTCGACCTAGGTTCGTTCTCTTCTTCTTCTTCTTCTTCTTTACTTATAGAGAGAATTTTCTTGAGGGGAAGTGGGTTCTTAGATGAATGGATTAATTGAGTTAGTTCAGGGTCTTATTAGTTATTTATAAGTGGTTTAATAACTCATTAACCGACCTCCCTAACCCTTAACTAATGACTTAATTAATTCCCTAAACCCTAACTAAAACAAAAATTTTAAAAACTGCTTTGACCTACGGAACCCCCACCCACGGACCGTGGGTGGGTTGACGGGCCATATTGGTTGGCTCGTGGTTCCTTACTGGAACTAGGGAGATCAGGGGAGGTCAAGCCTCGACCCACGATCCCCACCTATGGGACGTAGGTCCACCCACGGCTCGTGGTGCCCATCCGTGGACCAAGCTGTTTTTGACAGCTTTTGGGATGTTTTAAGGGTCCTCTTCAAGGACCCCTTGGGTTGTCCTTGGGGGTCGTACCTTGATGCCCTAACCCTTAAAACCTTATTCAAAGTACGGGAGTCATTTTTATGACTTTTAATCCTAATACCACACTCCAAAACTCTTACGAAAGGCTCTAAAATTCTCTAGTTCAACTTACTAGTTTCTGGGGAATTACTGTCAAGGTATGGTCATTTAGGCTTACTGGCCTCTACCTTAATGAAGTATGACCTAAAAATCACTTTCTCCTTCTTTTTCTCATTCAAGCATGATTATAATCCACCCCATTATTCAACTAGACATGATTCACCGAATACCCCTCATTTCTTTTTACATGGAGGGGTTCCATCTATTTTCAAAACAATCTATCAAAGGGGAAATTTTTCACACTTCTTGACTTTCATTCTTTTTCACCACACCCCCAAAATCCTAAGTTAGCTATTCAAACTAACCAAAACTTGATGAAGGTTATAGGTGATGGGATAAAAAGGTCAGAGTTGTTCAAGTTTCTTCTGAGAAAAGGATAGGCTCAAAAGGTGCCAAGCAAGGTTCACACTTCTCACAAGGTTGGCCAAAAGAAGTGTATTGTCAAATTGGTTCACTCTTCAAAACTTTTGCCTAAGATCATTTCTATTGCTTGCTTCACTCAATCAATCGGACCAACGAGGCAAATTCTAGGTGTCATCAAGCACAATGTTCAAGACAACCTCACCACACAAGGTATTGATACAATTATCAAACAAGACTCCAGACTTTCTAGCTAGTGTGCAATTTTCATCACAAGAGACTTCATTGACAATCGGCTAGTCACAATGAGATGCTCAAAGTTCACATATTGCCTATGTAACTTCGTTTGCCTCATCGTAGATTCACATTCATTTTGTTCAATTAAGAGCACTATTCAAGTCATCGGTATTGACCAAAACCGACACTCAAACTTGTACAAGAACAACCACAATCACACACAAAAGAGGTGGCAAAAAATTTTAAAACTTGGTTCAAAACCATTTTCATATCAAAACAATGGGCCACAATTCATCAACAATCAAAATCCAACAACCAAGATATATATATAAAACCAATAAGCTCCAATATTCACAAAAACACAATAAAAATCAATCCAATATTCAAAAAACAACCCAAAAGAGGTAGGTATGGAAAAACCTCACCCTACCAACAAAATACGCAGTTGTCCTCAAATGCAAATAAAACAAAAATAGTCTAAAAATGAACAGAAAAGGAGGCAAAGAAAATAATCCTGTCAGGCAAGGCCTAGGGTGAAGTCTACAAGTCCGCTACTCGCTCTGTCTGGACATTAGTGCTTTATATCTCAACATCCTTGGCTCCACTAGAGCCAACCATGGAAGTATCCCAAAGTGATGCCTGGCTAGTTGTCTCAGACATGGCACCCTCCAAGTCAGCTAAGTCCTCGTACACAGTCTCATCTCTTACACTGAACTGCTCCTCATCTGTCTCCACCTCGGACTCACCATCAGCGTCATCAACTCTAACCTCATTGTTGGTAGTAGCCGGAGGAATCTCAGAACTAGCCGGAATATCAACACTCACCATGTCGGGAATCTCCACCGTAATAATCAGCATAGACAAATCAATGGACTTCAACTGGTCCACATCCTTCATTAACCCAGTAATAACAGCCTTCAAGGCTGTTACAGCATCAACAGCACACTGACTCTGCTCACAGGCCTCAACTCTAACTGTAAGGTAATCCAATGCCAACTTGTAGCCCTCGATCAATACTCGGTGCTCTCTCAACTCATCCCTGATCGGGGAAAAAGCAGCAGTAATTGCCCGCTCTATCAGCCCAAGCACAGCAGCCTCAACCAGTGAGGCACGTACATCAGCTGAATGATCCAGATGGCCCATCTTGTACAGCATGGCCTGGGTGATGGGGGCCTAGATGCAGCAGTAGCAGAAGAGTGGGAGGGGGATTAGTAGAAGAGCTAGGGCCATCAGAAATAGAGGAGCCAAAAGTACCTGAGGGTCGACTGGCCTGAGTAGGCATGACTACCTCTATAGGAAACATCTCAACAACGACCTCTGGGGATGTGTCCACCGGTGCTGCCCTCCTCCTGTCAGCCTCATCCCACTGGTACTCGGCCTCAATACTCCAGATGTCAGTAGAGGAGGTGGGTGTCACCTCGACATACTTCTTCGCATCTATCGAAACATGAGCCCGTCTGCACAACTCGGAGATCAACACTAGAAATGGGAGTGAGGTATGTGGCTGCTTGGCCCTCATGGCCATCTCTTGCTCAATAATCAACCCCAAATTAAGCCTCTTCCTAGCAATAATTAAACCAAGACAAGCTGCCTTCGGATGCCGGATGATGGACTCATTCTGAGATGGTATAACGGTGCTACTGATGAATCTGAACCAATATGTGGCGGCAATGTTCAGGTCCTTCTTCTCGATGGGTGCACCTGCCTCAATCCACCTCAGGGTGATGTCAGAGAGAAAGGGTGCTAGTTAACCTTTTAAATCATCTAGAGTATTTGTTTTGATCAGGCTCTGGTAGTCATGCATAAAGTCGAAAGAGCACCCAAGTATAACATTTATGTCAGAGCTTCTGCATTTGACCTTCTTGCCTCAGACCACCACGAAGTCTACCGGTGTGAAGGCACTGGCCTTTTTCTTCCCCTTTGGCATCAAGTCAGCGTAGGATGAATAAACTCCCGGACCCAAGAAGGAATATATGGGCCACGGGGTTTGGTGAAAACCTCAAATTTGTCGAATCTGAGAGTGTTCCACACCTCTGGATGTCTGTCCACCACACCGTTGGTAGACAATCTTTTTTCCTCTAATATGGTCCTCAATCCCTCGACCTTTTGTCGGTTGAGTGACCGGGGAGAAGGACCTTGAACAAGTGGTGCCTGCACCAAAGACTATATTGGAGGAGGCACTAGAGTTGAAGCTGAGGGGGTAGGTGTTGGAGGCACTAGGATCCTAGATGAATCGTTTATCGACTTGGAGCGTAGCTCCGCTCTTCTGGCCTCAAGTAATTGGTCATCCTCAAGCTTAGAGATGGAAGCCTGAGAATCGCTCTGTGAGTCCCCCTCAATGTTGGAGGTAGTGAGGGGTGTCTCGTAGACCCCCTCACTATCTGAGCTAGCCTCTGCAGGTGGCACAACTACGGGTTGCCTTGCCCTTGGCTTTACCTACTTTTGGAGGTAGCTTGGTAACCTTTTCCTTGGAAGCAACTACCTCCTCATTTATCAAAACTCGGTGTGCCTTCTTTCGGGGTGGCATGTCCCTACCAGCAACCTTGGGTCTAGCCATTCTTGCAAGAATAGGTGGGAAACGTTAGATAACGTTTAAGAAAAATTTCAAAAAATAAACTGCAGGAAGACTCACTGAACCGGTCGGCGAGTCACCGAACAACTTTAGCGAGCCAGGTCGGGCTCGCCAAAAGTTAAAGTGCAAAAATTGCCAAAATTCTAAGTTGGTCAGTGATGTCCAAGGCCTTTCGGAGGATCACTGACACCTTTCGGCGAACTAGAAGTAGCTCACCGAAAGTTACAGATTAATTTTAGGGAAAAGGGGCGCAGAAGGGCGATCTAGGGGGACTTAGGTGAAAAACACGAAATTAACACTAGACCCATAAGACCCATGCCCTCGGGGTACTCAGACTTCCTCCGATTTGGCCAAAAATGGCCAATTGACGTCTTTTACCCTTAAGAATTACGTCAACCGCTCTATCATCGGGAAAATTTAGACAATTAGCACAATACGGGGTTACTCAAACTTCACCCCACTAGACCCAATACACATTCAATGCAACCCAACAATTTAATCAACTATTGGCATGGGAATCAACCATTTATGATCATTTAAGCAGTCATTCATTTAAATACGGGCAATCCTACAATCATACAATGATCAAACTACACTACCCAACAATATTCAACTACAATTTATCACAAGCATTTGATTTCAACCAACTATTAAGTTCGGGGTTCGAAAAACCAACCTTTTATGCCAAAGTTTTTGTAAAGCTAGGCGGCGAAGTAATTCCAAAGTCAATCCTGAGCAATGATCCCAAGAAAAATGAGAAAAAAAATACTAAAGTACGAACAATATAATATCGAGGTGAGAGTATGGGAATTGAAAAAGTTAGAGAGTGCAGGATTTTTGAATTTAAAACCATTTGGCCCTTTTAAAACTCTTCAGTTTGCGCGCCAGTCAGCGAGGTAAGTCGAGCTCGCTGACCCACTTGGCGATGCGCCGAGTGGTACTTCAGCCCGCTAAGTTTTATAGAACCTCTGGCAAGCCAGGTGGTTGTAACGGCGGTCCAAGTCGAGCTCGCCGACCAGACTGTTGGCTCGCCTAGTTGCCATTTTCCAAAACTTCAATTTTTCAACCTGCACATTCAACACCCTTTATTCAAACAATAGAAATAAAAGCAATAAAATTTGGTTGCCTCCCAAGAAGTGCCTCATTTAATGTCGTGGCACGACGTGGATATGCTTTCAAGGATCATTCTTCGGGTTGGCCAAGGCCCCCTTTTGGCCTTGGGTTCAAATGAGACAAAATTTGACCCATTTGCGTTTCCAACTGCTTGATTGACACTGAATGTGAGGTGATCGTCTGATTAAATGTAGAGATGTCCTCTTTCATTTCTTTCAAAACTTTGTCTGACCCTTTTACCTTATTGAGAATGCGTGAAAGCATGTCTTCCGTACGGACATCCAAGTCAGCCCTTTGGTCCTTAGGCTTTTGACGCTCATGAGGTGGGATGTATCTGTCCTTATCGCCCTTTCTTTCCTTCCAAGTGGTGCTACGATCACTCAATTCTCTGTCACGATCTCTCCATCCATCATCTCTATTCCAACCCGGATTTCCACCGTCCTTGGATAGTTTGAACGAAACCTCCTCCTTGATTTGCAAGGAAATTCACTTCCTCATTGTACAACGCCTCAAAATGTGCCTCATCAGCGTTTGATCCCCCAATACCCACAACATTCACACTCTTCAACCCACTACCCATCACATTTTCAATAATAAGTCCAGTTAGGTCATCATTTTTGCCATGTTTTGGTCTCTCTCTTGATCCTTCTCGATCTGTTCTTTTGTCATTCTAAAGGTGAGAGGAGACACTTGGTCCTCACGACTATACCATGCTCTATTGATCTTGGTCATGCCATCAAAGAGTTGAAATGCGACCTCATAAGGTTGTTGCATTATACCTCTAGGAATGAGTTGACCAGCATTTCCTTTGTTCACCGAGTCAGGACTCTTATAAAAGTAGTGCAATAAGACGTTGTTGGGGAGCCTGTGAGTTGGGCATTAAAGTAACAGCTTTTGAAACCTCAGCCACGTCTCGTGGATTGGTTCACCTTCCAAGCGTTTGAAACCTTGAATACTATCCCTTAACGTCATCATCTTTGACGGGGGAAAGTACCTCACATAGAAAGCTACGGTAATCTCATCCCAAGTAGTAATGGAATTCGTTGGGAGATTAGCTAGCCACTTGGTGGCCTCTCCCATCAAAGAAAATGGAAATAATCGAAGATGAATGAGATATATTCTTTAATGAGAATGGTCTACAAACATCGACGAAATTCTGAAAATGCTCATGGGGATCCTCATAAGCCAACCCTCCAAACAATCCTTTCATTTGTAAGAGCTGAAGCATTGTGCTAGTGACATGGTTCCCTTCAGCCAGTGGTAGACGTATGGCCCCAACACCACCCAATTGGATAGGGTCATTAACGTCATTCAAGTTCCCAATATCAACCTGGTGGCCAATCTGGCTACCATTGCTGCCGTTCACGCTCATTACTTTGTCTGTTCAAACACAAAAACAACCAAAAAAGTGAGTCGATTCAACTATAACACAAAAAGATCACAATTCAACTTCAATAATAGAATTTTAAACAACACCACTCCCCGGCAGCGGCACCATTTTGATTAAAGCTCAATACACCTCATCTGATTCTAGGTGTAGACGATCGTTAACTAGTATAAAACCCAACGAAGAGTTGGGGTCGAACCCACAGGGAGCGGTACGTGTTCAAATTTAGTTATGAAGTTACAAATGTGGTCTAATCGGTTATAGGAATATAAGTTATCGAAAACATATAAACAAGTCTAAGGGGTCGACAACAAATGTCAGATGGGGGTTTGGATTGTCAGTTATCAGCTAAAACACAATAAAAATAGAGGAATTAACAATATAGAGAGGAATTATCGGGATGTGATCGATTATAGGCTAATTTCACTATACAGGTAATTGAAATTACTAACAAATTGCAAAATATCAGTGGGTAGGCTAGACTATAGGTGTAATAGTTTTCTCTCGAACAACTACCCAAATTCAAGTGAATTCTTTAGAACATCAACAAGCTTATCAATAAGAACACCCCAAAACCTTAATTCATCTACTCTCTCGAGCTAGATAGGTAGCATCGATTTTAGGATTTACTCTTTTGAGATAAACCCACATCAACCCAATAACTACAATCATCAATCGAAAACTTTGATTCTAAACCCTCTTTCTCAAGCAAGCTCAAAATTCTAAGTTAGAATTGCATTTGTAACTACAATTCATAGATTAAAACACAACAATCAATTAAACCCACTTCAATTAAGAATATAAATTAGTAAATAACAATATCCATAAGCAAATTCAGCCCATAGTCACATGATCACACCCCAAGAATTGGAGTTTTAGCTAAACATCATAAAAACATAAAAAAAAAAAAAAAAAAAACATTACCAACTAGATTAGCCATCAGTTGGGTGAAAGTCTCCAAGTCTATACAATGCTCCAAGATGATTCAGTTCAAAAACCCAATTACAAATCCTCAAAATTAAGCTTAGAAATCCTCAAAGTCTACAATAGGAACTGAAAAACTCAAAGAAAACTCTAACTCTCAAACCTGGGGATCAGAACTGCTCCCTCTACATTTAATATTTCAATTTATAGTTGTCCAATTTTTGGCCTGAAATGTCGTTGGGCGAAGTAAGTTGTGCCTCACCAACTAGGTTGGCGATCCGTCCCTCGCTCCCTTCCACCGCCAATTTGCCTTGTCCATCAGTCCTCCAGGTCCTGTAACTTTGGGCGATCAAGGTTGCCATCGCGGAGTCGTTCGGCGATTCGCCGACTACCCATTCATGTTGCCAAATTGGTTCTTCCCCAAGGCTGGTACGTTGGAACTTCGGGCGAGCTAAAGAGCCACTCGGCGGTTCGCCAAATGGTCTTGGTGATCACCAGGATCGCTTTTCTTCACTTTTTCAGCTTGTTAGTTCATTTTAGCCCGATAGTGTCCTTGCCTTGATCCTTAGCCTTCATAGCTGCAAATCAACACTTTAACATTAGTTTAGAGCATAAAATAGGCATTTGAGGACACTTATACTATCAAAACAAATCCCTAAATGAGTCGAAATATCGGACTCATCAACGGGCCACGACTTACGGCCCGTAGGTGGACCTAGGGTCCATCGGTTGTGACCTTGTACCAACACTATGCCAGACAAGAATTTCCAACTTTTATACTACATAGTAACATCAACAATCATTCAATCAAACTAAGCCTAAACATGCATTTCAACATATTATTCAATAGTTCATCATCTGTAGGGTTTCGATTTATGCAAAAGTCGAAGTTCTACAAAAAAATACACGAATCCCTATGTCAATACTCTCAATTAGACCAATCAAACCCATTTATTCAAGTTAAAATTAACTACACACTCACACACCATCGTTTCAAGGGTAGTATCTAACTAGATTCAAACAATTATGCAAGCATTTGAATTACCCAAGGTCAAGTTCAACGTTGTGACTTCAAGTTTAAACAATGAAAGATTCAATGTTTGGGAGAAAACAATTACCTTACAAGTAAACAACGTTGGTGAGTGTGTGGTCAAGTACAAATGCTCCTAAACAGATGCTAACACCGAACCCGGACCTTGAAAGCTTGGTGGAAATGAAGGAATTTAAGAGAGAATGGGAGAATTGGGGAGAAAATGGCAAATATGGGATTAGGGATGATTAAAAATGGAATGAGAGGATTATATGGGTTTGATTTGGAAGATTAGTGGGTGAATTTGGGTTGATCAATTAGTTTGTAACGGTTGGGGGGGAGGGAGGAAGAAGGAAGTGGGGGTGTATTTGAAAAGAGGGGTTTTATTTAAATGGGGTCTGGGTCGGGTCCACAATAACTCTAACTTGGACCCACGAAACCCCGTTGATGGTTCGTGGATCGACCTCCGGTCCGTCGATGGATCTGTGGTTCACTCCAACACTTAATGAAAATTAGAAAACATACCTCGGATCTATGGATGCCATCCACGGTCCGTGGATTGACGGACGGATGGACCGTTGATGGGATCCGTAGACCACTGCATCAGCTTATTTTCTGTAGATTTTTCATATTCGTCCCTACACACGTAGCAAACCTTAGGACTTCCTTTTTACATTTTCTAGACACTTTTTAGACACGGACCCTATTATATCTATATCTAGCCAACACTAAACAGAAAAATGAATAAACACCTATCTAAAAAGCTACAATTTTAAGGAAAACTCCTATATCAAAAAGAAACTCCTATAGTTGGCTAGATTGTACATCTTGGGTTTCCTCCCAAGCAGCACTTGATTTAACGTCGCGGCACGACACAGACACCTTAGTTACTCAAACTTCACTAAGATCCCAAGCCTCTATCACTTCATTGATACTCTCAGATTTCCCCAAGTAGATTTTTATCCTTTGTCCATTCACCTTGAACCTTGTTCCTTCCTTGTTTTTGAGCTCAACCGCTCCATGTGATCTTGAGTGATCTTGAATGGTCCAGTCCACTTGGAATTGAGCTTGCCAGGAAACAAGCGCAACCTTGAGTTAAATAAGAGCACCAAATCACCGGTAACAAATTCACTCTTTTCGATCTTCTGATCATGGTATTTCTTCATCTTCTCTTTATACAAGGCTGAACTTTCATTTTCTTTAAGGCGAAACTCATCAAGCTCATTCATGCCATTCAGTCTTTGACTCGATGCGGCGCCCCAATCCAAATTCAACTTTTTTAGCGCCCACATTGCTTTATGCTCTAGCTCTATAGGCAAATGGCAAGATTTCCCATATACAAGTTGGTAGGGGGACATACCTATGGGAGTTTTGAATGCAATGCAATATAGAGCATTATCAAGCCTTCTCGACCAGTCAGTTCTGTTAGCATTTATGGTCTTTGCAAGAATTTGCTTTATCTCGTGATTTGACACTTCAATTTGCCCACTTGACTGCGGATGATGCGGGGTTGCTACGTTGTGGTGAACACCATACTTCTCAAGCAACGCCTTAAATAATTTATTACAAAAGTGAGAACCTCTATCGCTTATGATTGCCCTTGGTGTACCAAATCTAGAGAAGATATTCTTTTTCAGGAATGTAGTGACACTATTTCCCTCATTGTTTGAAAGCGCGACTGCCTCCACCCATTTCGATACATAGTCAACCGCAACAAGAATGTACTTCATGCCATTCGAACTCACAAAAAGACCCATGAAATCAAGACCCTAAACATCAAAAAGCTCAATCACTAGTATTGGGTTGATAGGTAGTTCTTGCCTTTTTGAAATTCCTCTTTCACGTTGGCAACGGTCACAAGACTTGGCGAAATCATGAGCATCTTGGTGGATGGTAGGCCAGTAATACCCATATTGCAAAATTTATGGGCAGTTCGGATACCACTATAATGCGCACCAACAAGCGATGAATGACACGCTTCTAGTATACTCATCATCTCAACCTCGGACACACAACGACAAATAATCCCATCAGTACAAACACGAAACAATTAAGGCTCATCCCAAAAGAATTTCTTCACATTAGACATGAATTTCTCTGGTGGAATGAAAAATCCGACGGAACCAAATCACTTGCCAAGTAGTTTGCAAAATCTGTGAACCAAGGCATAACACTACTAAAAAAATAGAGGTCGGTATTCCCTAAAATACCGACCTAAAACCGACATCCCAGCTTAGGTCGGAAAAAGCTTGGTCGCTATTCAATTCCGACCTCTGGAGGTCGATATTTACTGACCTCTCGAGGTCGGTTTTTATTTTTTATGTCGGAATATTCATTTTTTTAAATTCCGACCTCTGGAGGTCGACATTTTTATTTTTGCATTTTGAGATTCTGACCTCTGGAGCTCGATATTTTTATTTTTGTAATGTTGAAATTCCGACCTTCGAAGGTCGGTATTTTTATTTTTGTAATGTTGAAATTCTGACCTTCGGAGGTCGGTATTTTTATTTTAGTAATGTTGAAATTCTGACCTCCGGAGGGTGGTATTTTTATTTTTGTAATGTTGAAATTCTGACCTCCGGAGGTCGGTATTTTTATTTTTGTATTTTTGAAATTCTGACCTCCGGAGGTTAGTATTTTTATTTTTGTAATGTTGAAATTCTGACCTCCGGAGGTCGGTATTTTTATTTTTGTAATGTGAAATTCTGACCTCCGTAGGTCGATATTTTTAGTTTTGTATTTTGAAATTCTGACCTCCGGAAGTCGGCATTTTTATTTTTGTAATGTTGAAATTTTGACCTCCGGAGGTCGATATTTTTATTTTTGTATTTTTGAAATTCTGACCTCCGGAGGTCGGTATTTTTATTTTTGTAATGTTGAAATTCTGACCTCCGGATGTCGGTATTTTTATTTTTTATTTTTGAAATTCTGACCTCCGGAGGTCGGTTTTCTGCTGCAAAACAGGCAGCAAATTGCTGCAATTTTTAGTTGCCCACCTGCATATTTATACCAAAACAACCCAAAGCCAAATAAACTTCATCCAACCAAA
>JAJOON010017760.1:0-44665 GCA_029582645.1 Solanum megistacrolobum
TGTTTTATTTTTTCAATTTCCGTTTTTCTATCTATTTCTTCATTTTCTTTTGTTATTCTTATCATAGCAGTTAAACTATCTTCTAGTTTTACCGTTTCTTTTTCTAACATTAAACTTATATTGTCACCTATTTTCTTATTTCCGTCATAGTTTTCATATGTTTTTTCATCTATTGCGTATTCTTCTTTATTCATTTATAAATTATGTTGTAGTTTATATTCTAAGTTATTTATTTGTATTTCTAGATATAAAATAGTCTTTCTTTGTGCTATTATAGATTTGTGACAAATTCCTGCGAATATATTATTGTTAAGTCTATTTTGCCTATGTTCTAATTCTTGTCTTTTTGCTATATTTATTTCATTAAGTTTTTGTCTATAGTTGTTATTCTTGTTATTCATTGTATTTTTAAGTATTGAATATATTTAAATTCTATTTTAGATATATTATCTATTAATAGCCTACTAAACCGGGACTAAACTTCTCAAACTCACTACACCTCTCAAGGTGAGAATTTCAACTTAACCTAAATCATGGACATCAAGAACACCCAACGACCTTGCTATCTAAGTACATCATATCCCCCTTGGGAGTAAGCCTATACGAACTCTTCTAAGCATCATTTCTTTCAATTCTAAGGTTAGAGCAGGTTATCACTAAGCTTTCACATCAATCACACTAAAAGATTCTAAACCAAGGTGAAATACACTTCTACCCTTCTTAGAGGATTCTTTTCACTTAACCCTTCTAGGCATTACATAAACACCCTATTCATCCAATCTATCAACATACTCAAAACTCTAAAAGGCCAAGTAGGGTCCTACCATCAATATCATAAAACCACAATGAAGCACATTCTTGCTACAGAAAAGTTCAAGGTTTAACTTATCAAGTCATAAAAGACAACCAATGCTAGAGTCTAATAAAGCATAAGACACATACTAGACCCATTAGGAGGAACTTGCTTACCCTCTCTTCTCATAGCCTTTGCCTTTGGACAATCCCTCATTTTGTGATCACTTTTACCCTAATAAAAGAAACCTCTTTGCCGACCAAACTTCTACCCTCAAGTGTCTTTAATTTCTACTAAGGTCGGATCAAGACAATGATAAACCATTTCAACCCATATTATCACCTTTGTTGGGATCTACCAACCAATCATATCTAGGTATTATCTAAACACCCTACTTCAAATGACCATACTTAAGATCCATCTAAAAGAATAACTAACTCCTTGAACTCTTCTTCCTAACCCATCTAGGTGGTACATACAACCCTCACAGTCATTTTATAGACAAGACATAACCCAAGCTTAGGACATAGATTCCCCCCCCTACCTTTTCCACTCTAGGATAGGCTCATTTGGGGACTAACAATTCGACTATACGGGTTCTACAATCACATAGGATTATATAAATAATACCAATCCATCCTAAGGCTAACATCTAAATCTAGTATGTCAAGCCTGTCTAGTCACATAGCCATAATTGGCATCACAGCCAAAATTTTCTCCCTCGCTTCTTGTAGAATGAGCCCTTGATTGGTCATATCCCCAATACCATCAGATAAGGAGTAGGAGAGAGACCTTATAGAGTTAAACTCCATGGCATGACTTAGAGGATGAAGAAGTGAAGTTTCCTAAACATCCAATAGCCACCTATTCATAAATGTGGCGCGCTTCACATTTATGAACAAGACTCTACTATAGGTGGTTTGAGACAATCCTAGAACCATTCTAAAGCTTGTGCACTGATACCAAGTTTGTCACGACCTAGTAGTACCCCCTAGATGTGACACGGCATACAAGACTCCAAAAAGTCTCATACAAGCCCTTAGAATATATTGAACATAAGAAAATAGAAAAGTACAGAAATTTTAAAACTTTATCCATAGAATTGAAGACATTATAAAGCAAGCGGAAGTCTTTACTAACCTTTGTCTCAAACCATATAGACTCTAATTTAAATTAAAAGCCTTTGGGACGCAGCCCATACAATACTCTCATGACATGAAAATAAAAGACATAAAGGAAATGGTGTGTTGATTCTCGAAGATATGAGGACTCATCCAAATCTTCAACTCCTTGCTCCTTAGAAACCAATCCCCAAGAATAGAACTCAAATCTCCGAACCCTATATTTGATTAGAATGTAGGAAAAGTATGTGTTACTACAAAATTTACTAAATATGTTAGCTAGCACAACATCATAAGAGCATAAGATAAGGGTTAGTCAACATAATACATAATCCATAATCATATGAAATACTTCATGAAACATCAATTATGCGCATAGGAGATAATATCATAATCATAAGTAAAGTCTCCAATATAAGCATCTTATAAGTTTTATTTAACTCTTAGTCATTCATATCATAGTAAGACCATTCTCAAGTAACCTCAATGCATACTTGTGCAATGCATGAATAGGACCCCATAATACCATCCAAGCTAAGTATCATTTTCGGTCATCTTAATCATAGGCTATATGCATAGTCAAGACCTAGGCTTTCATATAACAAGAGCACTATACTTCTAAGTAACCTCAAAGCATACTTATGAAATGCATGAAGGGCATCCCATCATACCATTCACACAAAGCATAACCTTGAAGACACCGTATTCATACTTACCATTCATTTTGTTCCATTCTTAGTTTACTTCATATAGACAAGGGAACTATCACCTCCAGTGAATTGTATAACAGAAAGCAACTATAGCAATAGTCCATCAAACATACACCATAAGCATAAACCAACACCATATTTATCTCATAGTTCATCATAACATAAAAGGAACACACTATAGATACCTTCAAAGCATACTTGTGAAATGCATAAGTAAGATCCCATACTCTTACCCATACTAAGTAAAGCTTCTTAAGTACCCATATTTCATAACTCATAATCTTGTTTATACTACTACCCTATTGGGGACATAAGCCTTAACCGACATACACCATGTGAGCTTAACATGGAATCCGATGTCTACCCCACACCGAAAAGGGGTTGTTCTACTTGCCGAGGGTAGAACCACGTTCTTAACTTAGGTGGATCCAATAGCTATGTAACCTATGTGGGCACATAGTTATGGGATAGGAAGATTGCTTCTAAAAACCCGGACTCAACTAAGGAAGAAGGTTTCCATCTCATGAGATTACTACTTTGGGAACCCGGACTCAACTAGTGTAAAAGGAACTATTTGGAAAGCCGGACTTAACTAGCATAAAAGCTTTCAAGCGCAAGCCGGACTAAACTAGTGTAAAAGCTTCCATCTCATATTAATATCCACTCAGTACTAGGCATTTAGTCCCGTTGAGTTCATATTAAGTCTTGACTTAAGTTCATATTTGTGGAAGAATGTCTTGACACTCAATCTAACATAAACTCATACTATAGCTCATTAGATCATGTGTGAGAATCTATCACCATCCATGACCTATTTATGAAGGCTCTATAGCCTTTGATTCAATTAGGTGAGACTAGTCTTCCAACCTTAGAATTGCTACATATGAAAAACCTTTCACATTATCTAATACTCATTCATAAGTGTGTATATAAGGCTAAACTTTCAACAAAATTACCACTAGTTCATGAGCACATTCACTTTACTCTCAAACTGTTTCTAAAGCATGAACTAAACTTCATAAAAAATGCACACTATCATATCTTGCCATTTTAGGGGTCAAAACTCATATTAAATCATGACACCTCCAATGACTAGATTAGGCATGGATATATTCCTAATCATATTAAATCAACATATCTAGGATGACTACATTATACATAGATGATAACATGATTCAAATAGTTCAATTACTATAAGCATAGTCTCATACTTCACCTTCTTGAGGTTCAACCCTATTTCCAATCTTCACACCTAGGGCTTATGCACTAAAACATGCATATCATCCTAACTCACAATTCTTCTTCTTCTTCTTCTTCTTCTTTACTTCTAGAGAGAGAATTATTTGGAGAGAATTTGGGGTGTTGGAAGAATGAATTAATGGACTTAGTTTAGGGAACTATTAGGCTTATATAGGTGGTTTAACAAATAACTAACTGACCTCTCTTAACCCCTATTTAATTACCAATTAACCCCTAAACCCCTAACTTAAAACACTAAGCTCCAAAACTGCCCTCACCCACGAGTTCCCGACCCACGGACCGTGGGTGGCTCTACGGGCCATATTGTGCCCTCGTGGGGTGGACAGTGGCTAAAAGTTACAAGTAAGTTCAGGCCTTGACCCACGACCCCTTTTCATAGGGAGAGGATCCATCCATGGCTCGTGGATGCCCTTCATGGGAGGCAACTGTTTTGGCCAGGTTTAGGGCTATTTTGGGGTACTTCTCAAGGACCCCTTGGGCATTCCTTGGGGGATCATACCTTGACACCCTAACCCTAACCCTAAAGCCTTCACTATAAGCACGGGAAGTCATTTTATGAGCTTAACCGTCTTATCAAACTCTAAAACTCTCATGCAAGGCTCTAGAACTATCGAGTTTAACTTACTAGCTGCTGGGGTATTACACTTTTTCACGAACAACACTAGTGCACCCCATGGGGAAATACTGGGTCTGATGAAGCCCTTATATAGGATGTATTTCAACTGCTTTTTTAATTTCTTAAGCTCATCTGGAGCCATTCTGTAAGGAGGAATAGAAATAGGCTGGGTATTTTGAAAGAGATCAATTCTGTTGTCGATTTCCCTTTTGGGAGGAACTCCAGGAAGATCTTCTGGAAACACTTCTAGGAACTCATTAAATACTGAAACTGACTCAAGAGTTGGGGTTTTAGAACTTGAATCATTAACCATAACTAGATGAATGAGATACCCCTTAGAGATCATCTTTCTGGCTTTAAGGTAAGAAATGAATCGACCCATAGGCACTGAGCTACTACCCTTCAATTCTGAGAGTGATTCGCTTGGAAACTTAAAACGAACGATCCTAGTTCTACAATCAAATAAGGCATAAAAGGAATGTAACCAACCCATGCCAAGAATGATATCAAAGTCTACCCTTAATTAACTCTACAAGATCTGCTCAGTTGATTTTCTGATACACTTTGACAGGGCATATTTTGTATACCCGTGTAGCTATAATCGCGTCACCGACAACAGTAGAGACTAAGAAGGGTTCTGAGAGAGTTTCTGGACTGACATCGAAGTTTACTGCTATATGCCAAGTTACTAATGAAAGAGCATCCCCTGGATCTAACAAAGCATAAACATCTAAGTGAAGGACTCACAAGGTATGAGTGACTAAATTAGGAGAATCTTCCTGATCCTGGCAAGCCGAGAGAGCATACAACCTATTTTGGTGTGACCGCCACCTGTACCAGAGGTAACACCCTACTGAGTCGAGCGACCTACTGGTGTTGCTGAATCTATATACTGAGCCCTACTGGTGTTACCATTTTGTCCCTGTTTAGAAAAAGGACAATCCCTCAACCTGTGACCAGTCTGACCTAACCCAAAGCATCCAACATTTCTTGCAGGACACTTGCTCGGATGGTTCTTACCACACTTCAAAAAAGTGGGGTAGTTTCTAGTAACCAAAACTCTCCACCGAGACTTAGAGCCTGATGCCCTACCTTTTTGATCCTATTGAAACTTGGAGGATGGAACCCTAGCTGATGAAGGTGCTCGAGTTGAAGAATTTTGTTGAAACTGCGAGCGATTTATATCACCTGATTTCTGCTGAGAGTACTCACAGTTGCCTGCCCTAGCCTTTTTTTATTGTCCTTCGTCTGTTCCTTAAGCATATCTCCCTCAACCTACTGAGAATGAGTCATGAGCCTAGAGATGTTCATATCATCCAGCAACATAGCATTTATGCACTCTATTTTTAACTAAGTTGGATACAACAAATAGAAACTTACTCATTTGCTCCCAGGGATCGGCAACCATGTGTGGAACATAGATAGAGGGCTGGGTGAACTTCAGTCCGTAATTTTGGAATATTATAGAACCTTGCCTCAAATTCATGACCTCCAAAGCTTTTGCCTCTCACAACTCTCTTGGAAAGAACTTGTTCATAAAAGCTCTGGTAAAACACTCCCAAGTCGCAGGAGTTGGATTGTTACCCCTGTTTTCCTTCGATTGAGTGAACCAAATGTGAGCTACATCCTTGAGATGGTAGGAAGCCAACTTTATCCTATCATTCCTAGTTACTTGCATCGTTCGAAAGATCTTCTTGACCTTATCAATAATGTTCTGGCGATCTTCACCAACTTACGACCACAAAAAGTCAGGTGTGTTCGTCCTAACAAAATCTCGGATCCTAGCAGCCATTGATCCACCACTAGCATTTGCATGAACTGGAACCTGCTGATTATTTTGGGTGGCTACACTCTGGGCCAAAAGTTGAATGGCGTTACGAAATTTTGCATTTGAAATCTCATGATCTGGGACTGGAGGAGTTGCGTTAGCGTTGGGGGCATTAGCATTCTTGGCGTAACCTCTACAAGGAGGCATGATCTGAAAACGCATAAGGTCAAGTTAGAAAGAAGATCAAACCTACGCATGATAAGAATATCAAGAAAGTGAAGCTTTTCCTAAAACACTTCGTAGCCTCCCCCTCATAGGTTTGGTGCGCTTCACATTCATGAAAGGGACTCTGCTTAGTGCTTATTTTCAGACATCGTAGGACTCTTAAATCTAGTGCTCTGATACGTAGTTTTTCACGCCTCGAAGCTACACCCGGGGTGTAAACACGGGGTCTAGGATCACGAATAACCCCAAGCTAACACTGAGCTGCCATATCATAAGCATACTGAAAGATTACTAAATAAAATATATTATGCAGAAACTTAATATCATATTTAACTTCAAGAGTTCAATAACAACTGAAAGAGCAAACTCAAACAAAAAGTGAATCTAATTATGTCTGAATGAAAGCCTCTAAGGGGCCATTTGGTTACTGGTTAGAGTTATGCCGGTATTAGTTATGTAGGTATTAGTTATGCAAGTATTAGTTATGTAGGTATTAGTTATGTAGGTATTAGTTATGTAGGTATTATTTATGTAGGTATTAGTTATGCAGGTATTAGTTGTGCACATATTAATTATGTAGGTATTAATTATACAAATATTAGTTATGTAGGTATTATTTACGTAGGACTTAGTTATGTAGAAATTATAATACATAAATTATTACTTATTGATTAATTAATTTATTTTAAATTAATGTACTTTGTTTAAAATATATTATGCAACAATCCGGAAGACAGAAAGTACCAAACATTGTATAAAATTTATAAATGAATAAATTTGATTATATTTACAAACCAAACATGGTATAAAAATAATACATGAATAACAAAGTTATTCATGTATTAACTTTTTCTTATCTAGTAACTAGACGGCCCTTAACTGAATAGAGATGTTTGGACATGCCCCTAGCTAACTCTAGCAAAACTAAAACTAAAAGACAGAAAGTAAAAGAAGTCATGTCTATCGTCATCGAAGAATGAGGACTCACCAGTGATACTACTAAATTGGAGATCGAGAACCGATCTATGCTTGATCTGGATTCTGATGACCTTAACCTACATCACGAGAAGATGTAGGGCAGATTATGCGTCAGTACTTGAAGGGTACTGAGCATGCAAGACATGATAAAGATGTAAAACATAAACATACCTGAATAAAGCTATAAGAGCAATGACATAATCTGAAAATAATGTATATACTGAAACGTACTGAATATTGAACTAACCTAATGCAATGACCAAGTACATGACATACTGAGACTGAATACTGAACTATAAATGGTAACCTGGTCAATGCACTGGAATCTTACTATGGGAACTACTGTTAACCGACATATAACCAAGAGAGTTATCCGTGGAGTCTGATGTATGTCCCCATCGAGAGGACCCAGTATACCTTGCCAAGGGTATAAAGTCATGACTGGCGTGATCACTAGATATGTTGCCCAGAGTGGTAACTTACCGTATGGGGGCACGTAGTTCTGGGACTATGAGGGCGACTGACCTTTTGTGTCCACTCGGTATTAAGCCTACTCCCAAGTGATGAAGTAAGTAACACTTTAAAACTGAATTGTGTAATACTGAATAGCTCAAAATACTGATATGCTAACTGAAAATGCAACATTAATATACTGATAATGAAACATTAATAATTGAGGCATGTATAATTGAATAACTTGACCTAGCAAGTGTAATTCATGAACTAAACAAATCTACACAACTAGGGTTTTGAGTATCATACAAGAAGCTAACCAATAATTCCTCAAAACATGATAATTTTTTTTGGATTAGTCTAACAGCTGAATCACAACAATAATTTGAGGTTGAAGAAACCCTAGGTCTAACCATGGTATAGAGAATGAAGAATCTGATTGAATTCTAAGGACCTAGTGGGTGGAAGGAACCCACTAGTGAAATCCCACATACCTAGTGATGAATTTCACAGTGAAATCTTTCAATTTCGGGGCAACAACTGGAGGAAACCTTTCCACATTCTTGGAGAGGGTTGGTTGACTCTTTCTCCTCTTTTTCATTCAACTTGGATGAATCTTTGTTAATATGTTGACTTGGGTAAAGTCTAATCATGTTACTAGACTAAAACTGACCAAACGATGTAGTTTATGGGTTAAACGACGTAGTTTAAGTTTCAAACACATAAAGAAAAGACTAAACGACCCCTGACTTAAAGGTTTTAGGGGCCAACCAACGGACCTAACCGACGCACCATCAATGCAATTATGGTTCGTCCTGGTCAACCGTTGACTGGCTTTAGAGAGGGGGTTTTGAGGGGTCTAACGGTGGTCCCACCTACGATCCATAGGTCCTGCTGTGGTTGTGGAAGTTAGCAACAAGTTCCGGGCTTTCTGGGGAGGGGCTACAGGTGGGTAACCAAGGTCCCCACCTACGGTTAGCGGGTCACCCTACTGTCCGCGGGTCAACCTGCTGTCCGTGGGTGGTGCCTGTTGGTGGCACCTGCAACTTCATGAATTTTCTCCCTTTCTTGTTTTCTAGAATATGGGGTGTTACAATGTTGATCTCAAGTTAAACTTTTTTGCCAAATATCATTGGTAATTGAAGGTTGATGATTACTAATTAATAAATTGCAGTGATAATATAACGAGGGCATATGCTTCTGATTCCATTTCAATGTATATACATACCTATATGTCGTTCATTCTCCTTCAGGACTAATGAATGACTTTAACTCCGATATGTATAATTTTTGTCATGAAACCAATTATCATTATTAGTACAACTTAATTTTAATCTTAAATATATTTGATACATGTTAATTCTCACGGCATGAAAACTCGAGATAAACTTAAAACGGAGGTGTGATAGAAGAAGAATTATGAGAAGAGGAAATGCAACAACCTGGTAAAATCTATAACTGTTAAAGTATAAATGAGAACTGATCAAATACAAGTGCATAATAAAAGGCTTACCCGATCATAGCCACCTAATCTTATCACAGATCTCCATAACCTAGCACGAAGAACATGACAAGTTCTAATATATACCAGGAACAAGATGAAAATAAAAAAGCTCAACGATAAAACCATGATACACTTATGTTAGGCAATTAAGTTGATAACCATAAAACTTAGGTGGTTTAAATTACATCGCCTTCTCCTGGTAAATGTTCCTAGTTTTCCTAAAAATATAGCTTGATCCTTAGGCGAGCCTTCATAATACTCACCATCATCCATCTAAAATTTGAAAACAAATGATCGTTTAGAAAAAGCGAAACACTTATAACAACATATGTAGATCAATCATTCCCCAAGGGTATATTAGAGTATATACCATAGTAGAAATATTCTAAGATGCTTCCCCACTATGTTGTCCAGTTATGTTACATACTTTGATTTACCCTTGGGGGCTGAGTGATCTGCTTGAAAAAAATGTAGCAACAAAGAGTTGAGCTTCCTCCTCACCATCAACAATTTGAGCCTCTACTTCTTGTTGCTGACCATTATTCTTGCGAATGACAGCTTCATGCCCAAGTTGATTGCATTTACTACATCTAGCATTGGGCCTTCTCCAACATTTATATGGTGGATGACCTTTCTTGTTACAATTCTTACAACGAGGATAACTTTTCTTTGAGTGTCCAGTTTTTCCTTTGGTATTACTTTGTGAAATTCCTTCACCATTCTTTTTGTTCTTCTTCTTTTTGTTTTTCCCTCCATCTTTAGGCTTGGCAAAAGATGCTCCCTCAGTATTTTCTTCTTCTCTCATGACTCTTCATTGTTCTTGAGCCTGCAAAGCATTCAGTAACTCTCGGAAGGTGATCTTTGTCAGGTCCTTAGTGTTTTCCAAAGTAGTTATGGTTGCTTGAAATCTCTTCGACAAAGTTACCATAATCTTTTCAACAATACATGAATCATTAAACATGGAACCAATCAATCTTACCGTATTTGCTATGTACAAGAGCATTTCAGAGTAATCTTTGATGGTTTTAATTTCTTTCATCTTCTGCATCTCGAAATCTCTTACAAGATTTAGCACTGGCATACCTCTTATCCTTACATCCCCTTCATATTTTACCTTCAGATAATCCCAGAAGGCTTTTGTTTACTTTAGAGACATAATTCGAGTGAAGATTGAAGAAGATACTACTGAAAATAATCAAGCCTTTGCCTTTAATTTTGTGGTTTTCTTGTCGTTATGGTTTTTGGATTGTTCTCTTCATGGACCTTAACTGACCTAGAAGCATGAGCAAGAACTTTCCCATTTAGCATCAGAACACAGCCTAACAAAATCGTTGAAGCATCAAAACAGACAACAAATCCATCTGATCTTTCTTGTAAAGTGAACACCGAAGCTGAGATAAGTCTATCTTTAAATTCTTGGAAACACTTCTCACATGCTTCCAAACATAAAAACTTCACTTTCTTTTTGGTAAGTATAAAACCTTCACACAAACCCTTTTAAAGATCCACCCAAACCGAAGAAACTTTGAATATAAAAAAAGGATAGAGTAGGCTATATCTTAACCACATTCGTCTTTTGAGGATCTACCTCAATACCCTTACCAAAATAATGTGACCAAGAAAACCCACAGATCACGACAAAAACATGGACTTACAAAATTTTGCCAATAGTTGTTGATCCTTCAGAACTTTAAACACAATCCTCAAATGACCGGCTTGTTATACTCAGTTTGTTAGTAAATCAAGATGTCATTAAGGAGCACAATCACAATCATATCAAAATTTTGTCTAAACACTTTATTAATAAAGTCCATAGATGCTGTCGGAGATGTTGTCAAACCAAATGAAATTATCAAAAGCTCATATTGAACATATCGAGTTCAGGAGGCCATTTTTGGAATGTCATCTTCCTTCACCCTTAATTGGTGATAACCCAACTAGAGGTCAATATTAGAAGTAACTTGCTCCTTGGTGTTGATCAAACAAATCATCTATCCTTGGAAGAATATACTTATTCTTGATGATAAATTTGTTTAAATACTGGTAGTCGATACACATGTGACGTGAACTCTCTTTCTTATGAATAAGCAAAACTGGAGCACCGTGTCGAGAGATACTCGTTTAGTTGAAACCCTTATCCAACAAATCTTTCAATTGTTCCTTTAATTCCATAAATTTTACCAAAGCATTACGACAAGGAGAAATAGATATGCGTTGTGTATCTGAGAGAAAGTTAATACTACAATCTATTTTCCTTTCGGGAGGAATACTGGGTAAATCATCTGGGAACACTTCCCAAAAATCATTTACAATGTGGACCGACTAAAGAATAGGAGTTTCAGTATCTATATCCCTAACCCAAAGAAGATGATATATGCAACCGTTAGAAATCATTTTTTTAGCTTTATGACAAGAAACAAACTGACCCTTAGGCATAGAATTTCCCCCTTTCCATTTTAGGACGTGCTCACTTGGAACTGAAACTTAACTACTTGGGTTCTCCAATCAATAGAAGCATAAAAAGAATGGATTCAAATAATACCAAGAATAACATCAAAATGTAACATATCACGATCTACTAGATCAACATGAGTGACTCTTTGGGTAAAGAGACGGGACAATTTCTATAGACTCCTTAGCCATAAAAGAATCACTATTAGTATTGAAGATAGAAAAATGGTCTAATAACACATATAGAGAAACATTAAATCACATAGCCACATATGGTGTCACAAAAGAAAAAGTAGCACCAGGGTTAAGCAAGGAATAAACATCATGACAAAAGTCTTTCAACTTATCATTAACCACATCGGGAGAACTCTCCTGATCATGACAAATTTGAAGTGCATAGAATAGGTATTAATTTGAAGAAATTAAACCCAAACCACTAGGAATTGATTGTCTAGCATTTCTTCCCTGAGTAGTAAGTGATGTACAATCCATTATCTTGTGGCTACTCTTTCCACAACAAAAACAACCATCTGTATAGACTAAGAACTTAACATCATTCTTCCTTCCGCACTTAGTATAAGTAGACAAACAAGATCCATAATGATTTACTTCTTGAGTCTTATGGTTAGAGACCCTATCATTGTTGAACTTTCGAACTAGAACAATAGATAAACCTTGACCGAAGAACTTTTGTTGGAATCTAGAACGACCATATCTCAAATGTGACAAGTCACCGTTACATGTCTTATTCCTCTTTACTGCCCTAGATCTTTCGTTGAGATTGTCGTCTTTAATTTGTTGGGCAAGTGTCATTAGGAGAGTAATATCCGTTTCCTTAATGAGCATGGTGGTAGGACATTTCATAACATCCAATTGAAAAATGCCCGAGAAAAATATATTCATCCTTGCCCTACAATTAGTAACCACAAAAGAAGCATATTTTTACAATTGTGTGAATTTAAAAGAATATTCTTTCACAATTATATTCCTTTGGCGAAGGTTGACGAATTCAAGTTCTTTTGCTTTTTTTTTATCTCAAGTGGAAAGAAGCTATAAGGGAAAGCAACTTTAAATTTTCATAATGGAGAGGACCCACAACTATCGCACTCTCTTCCTTCCACTACTCAACCAAATTTTAACAACAACCATAAGTTGATATGGGGCCAATTCCGTCTTTTGTAGCGGTGTCAAACCTATGATTAGTAAAACCTTGTACACCTCATCAATGAACTATTGAGGATCTTCCTCAACCTTGGAACAATGAAACTCTAGAGGATTCATTCTAGTGAAGACCCTCACTCTAGTTGCTGTCATACCCATATTTTGGTTGAATGGGGACTACTACCTCCCTATTGGCTTGAGCTATCATAGTTTGAGTCACTTTCTTGGCCAAAGGGTCACGTGGAACTTGCAGATCTTCTTTTTCAACATTCTATCCCAAACTCCTTCTAATGTATGCTCTTCGACATGCAATATCCCGAAAAACATTGGATAAGGATTAGGAGAGAGACATATAGAGCTACACTCTGTCGCACAACTTTAGAATGGTGAAAGAAGTGGCATTTCCTAAAAATCTTGTAGTATCTCATTCATAAATGTAGTGCACTTCACACTCATGAAGAAGACTACTTGACGTGTCTTGTAAAGCATTCTAGGATGTTTCTAAGCCTTGTGCTCTGAATACCAAATATATCACAACCCTAAGTATACCCTAGGTGTAACATGGCGTATAAAGCCCCAAAAGGCCCTACACAAGCCACTTAGCATACATCATACAATATAATAAATAAAGATTTCGAAAGTCATAATCTTATTTATTACAAGAGTTTGACAAAGCAAAAATCTAACACAGTCTCAAAAAGCCATCTAAAATTAAAACAAGTGATTGGGAAGTAACTTATACATCACGTAAGAAGTCTAAAAACACGAATTAAAGAATGCAATAAATGTTTTGATAGTCCTCGAAACATGAAGACTCACAAACTCATGATCTTCGATTCACAAAGGAGATCAACTACCCACAAGTGTGAGAGGTAGAAGCGCCATACCCTATAATATGAGACAATGTAGAAACAAGTATGCATTAGAACAGGAAATGTATTAAATATGATAGAAATTCATAAGAGTTATGAAATTAGGCTAAAAAAAGACTATAGATGACATGCAATCACTAAGCTAAATCAATAGATAAAAGGGTTATAAAATATATAATATAATTATGGTCATTATTTTGAAATAATTTCATATATTAACCTTAAGTCATTATTTTGGGCTGTTAACATGTAACCGAAATAGACCATGTCAGCTATAATATGGAATCTGGTGTCTATCCCACACTAGAAAGAGATGTCCTTACTTGCGAAGGTAAGAACCATGAGTCTTAGCTAATGTGCATCCACTAGTTAATGTCTATCTGGACAATCATCCTATGGTGTCATGTAGTTAGAGAAAAAGAGATTGCTACTACAGACCCGACCTTTACTAACTTGAGAAACTCCATCTCAATATCTTGTCGGTGCTAAGAAAAAATTCTACGGAATAGTCTTTAATAGTATTCTCTTTATCATCCATGGAAAGGCGCAATTAAGCAACCAATCCAAGCTAAATTCATTTAGAATAGCTCCTTATGTTTATAAACTTAGGTGTGAAACCTTTCAACTTTTTGAATCATTTAAATGAGAACCTCATTCACAATCATGTTCTTAGTAGCGTGTGAGAACTCTCAAAGTATCCTCAAGTCATTTACATCAATCTTCATAAAATCATGCATATCATCAAAAAATCATCTTCCATAGTTTATGAGCTTCATCATAGGTTCATAGTCTAAAAATTATGGATCATGCGTGGGTTCATATGAATTCAACTTAAAATCAAGTAATTACTTTAATGCATGCATAAAACATATAATACAATAACTTTAATCATAATTGAAAAGAACCTTTGAAGATTGAGTAAAACCAAAAATTTGAATTGAGAATCTAACTCTTTAAATTAAAGATTTTAGAAACCGTATGAAGGAAAGTATTCCATAGGTCAATACTAGCATACCTTAACTATCAAAACCAAAAATATATGGTGAATTGGGGACTTGGTCTCGAAACCCTAGATTTTTCATCCATAGCTTTAGATACAGAATTTCGGGGATAAATTTGGAGGATAATTTAAAATTCAGGTGAATGATCTAGAACGGATAGTTTTGGGACTAAATTCACTTATATAGGGGTTAAAATAGGGTTAATAATTACATAGGTTAGGTACCAAAAAAAGGGGAAAAAACAAAATGACTAGGACTTAAAAACTAACTTGTGACCCTAGATATCCCCCTAACTAGAGCGTACAAAGCATCACTGGCTATTGGGGTTCCTTCCAGGTGACCCCAATGTCCAAGAAGACTTGGACGGCTTCGCACTTGCCCTAAAAGGTGCATGAAGCCTTATATTGGCAATTTAGGTAGCTTGACAAATGACATTGATATCCAAATGTAACGATCCGAGAGCACCCCCTAGCCGTTACATGCGTATTCGACCTCTCAGCAGTCTTATACAAGCCTTAGCATTCATTCATCGCATAGATCTTAAAAATCACTAAGAATTTAAAACTTTTACTCAATAAAACCACAAAACTTCAAGAGTCATCAACATTTGAAAACATGAATACGCAAGCGGAACTACTAAGTCTCTTTAGCCAATCTTAGACAAGAACTTAAAACGTATTAAGGGACACGACCCTTTACAAATGAAGTGAAACTTAGCTGTCTATTACAATGACTAAGAAACTTCTAAACACAATCCTCGAATCTTGAGCACATACCAAAGACTTAGAACAGTGAAGCAATCCAAGCAACTCCGAAGCACAATCTCCTCCTAGTTACCACAACCTACACTTGTAGTAAAATAGAAGAAAGGGGTTAGTACAACATACGTACTAAGTATGAGGATATGCAAAAAACATGCTAAAAAGGACATTTGTGAGGAAGTTATGCTTTCATGCCATTTTGATAAAATCTCATGAACATCAACATAATAGGCACTTTACAAGTCACAACCAACAATACAAAGTCATATGCTTCACAATACCACATAAACATACAAAACTCATTTACCTTTACCTTTTTGCCTTGGACCTCCTCCTTAAGTAACCCTTAAGCAATACCATTGTGCAATGTATGGGCAACGTCCCATACCATCACCCACACTAAGGCACCACCTTAAGGTCACAGAAAGTGCACTTACCATGCATACCTCAACCTTCACCAATTGATCACATTAAACATATAAGCACATAAGTCAACAAATCACTTCATAACGCTAGAACACTCATCAAATGTCATCCCAAGACTCACCAAAGTAAGACATGGTGAGGCAGCCCATACTACCTCTCCATACCATACCCAAGTGATCCTTAAGGCTACACAAGACAAGATCCGTTCACATCTCAACATAAATCGATAATTCAACTTAATGCATTTAGACAACTTTATTCGTTAACGACATAAGATCATCACATACATTCAATTCAACATAAGCACTTACATTCAATTCATTATGACTTACTTTCACATTAGCATGCTCAAACACCAACACTTTCATTAATTAGCCCAATAAGACTCATTCATTTATTATCATTACTAAGACACACCAAGATCTCCCTTAAATGTCTACTTGTGCAATGTCTAGATGATATCCCATTCCACCACCTATCCTAAGTAGTACACCCTTAAGAGAACCTAGTTCATTCATTCATTAATGTGGGGGAAGAGCCTTAACCGACATAGACCATGGAGCTTGACATGGAATCCCGGTAATACCCTCACCGGATGAGGGATCCCCACTCGCCTAAGGTAGGGTTATTCTTTTAGCCTTTACGTGGTAGATACCACTTGCTAGTCCTATGTGGGCACATAGTTAAGGAATAGAATCATTGCTTCTAAGTACCCACATCTCAACTAACGAAGGGGCACCCATCTTAAGGGTTGCTACTAAATACTCACATCTCAATTAACGAAGGAGTATGCACGAATCTTCATATCCTCTCGGTGCTAGATATTAGTCCCCCACGGAGTTAGAACATTCATTTCATTCATTCATTTAGGGATAAGGATTGCTACTAAGTACTCTCATCTCAACTCACGATGGAGTACTCTTCCTAACCCAACATTTATTCATTTAGCGATAAGGATTGCTACTAAGTATTCTCATCTCAACTCACGAAGGAATACCCATCCTAACCCTCATTCATTCATTAATGAATCTCTTGGATTCAAAGATGAGAAAACCTTTCATCTAGGAACCCCATTCATTTAAGGAGTACTTTATGAGACTATCCTTACAATAGACCCAAGTTTCATTCATTAGCATTAACTCCCATTCTTTTCATTCATTCTTACATTGTTTCATTCATTCTTCACTAGGTGTGAGCAGAGGTAAACATCGTCTACCTTAACCTCACCTTCATTATAAGTCATTCAAAGAAGACAAAAACGAAGCATAACACATAAAGTCTCTACACAAGGTCACCTTTCATACTCTTAGACCATACACAAATTCACATCATTTCATATTACCTTCACAAAATCAACATTACTCAAAACAACAATCATTCAACTTTGCCTACAAGGACATGATCACAACATGCTTATAAAGTAAACACCTCCCCACTTTCAAAGGGATCAAACATCACAATTCTAACATCTACTACATATATTTATAACACTAAAATCAAATAATCTATTCACAACTTCATTATCATCATAAACCTTAGGTCACAATTGACCATCAATTCCTCATTATTCAATATAGAACAATACATAAATTAATAACCCATAGCAATCTACACATTAATATCACATTATTAGCTTATAATCGATAGACCTACTTTAGACCCAAAATTAGGGTTTCAATATATGCAAGGGTTCTTGAAGTTTTTTACCTTAAAACCATCAATATTAACATAAAACATCATTTGAAATACTTTCATGCAAGAACCCAAGCTTAGAATTGAAATTGGGGTTTTTAGTGTTTTTGAAAAACATTGAAATCTATTTGATTTGGCTCTTTGATTGAAAGGAGAATCAAAGATAAAATCTCCATACCTTTATGATTAATTTCCTAGGAATTTGAAGAGAAATCAGTAGGAACCCATCCCCTAGCTTGAAGCTCAAAGATGTCTTCCATGGAGTTCTAAAGAGAAAGTTTATTTGAGAGGGAAGGTTCAATTGGAATAATGAGGTCCAACTCTAGGTTTTGGGGTTTTATCCACTCAAAATACCCTAAAATAGGTAGAATAACCATTTATAATAATTCCCCAAAGTACCCAAACTACCCCTCACATAGTTGGACCTTTTTAACCAAGTCAAACTTGTGTTTTATTTTTGCAGATTTCGTCGGGAAACAAGTCTGCGACGCGGAGGTGTTCTCACAAGTTTCTGGAAATTAAATTTCGAGACAATAGAGTCCGCGACACGTTCGCGACGTGGACCAAACTTTTGGCCCTTGGTGGAGCTAGTACGCGACGTGGACATGCTCCCTCCATAAGCATTTTTGCAGGTTGCCTTGGTAGATTGCTTGGCCAAGGTTGGGGTCCTCCTCGGGGACCCTTTGGGTGGTCCCAGGGAGTCGTACCCGAACGTTTTGACCCTAATACATTTATTAAGACATTAGTGTCACCTCCACTGCTTTTAGACTCCAAAAAACACATAATAACATGAACAACATACTTGAACACACCAACACGTAAAAGACTAGTTTCCGAACGTCTTAGTCGTCCCTTGACGTTTGACTTCCAAACTCTCTAAAACTGACTAAAAAGGCTATTCTTCATTATTTTAACAAGTTATTAATGCATAAAACCCATGTGAGGCTCTACTTTATCCTACTTCATTTTGAGGGGTGTTACAATATCTCCCACTTGGGAACATTTGTCCTCGAATGACACTTCAGACATCATAGAGTAAAGACTCTAGGACTAGCAGCCCACAACAAGCATGTAATATCATTACTACAGCACACATCAAGGAGGAAACACCAACTCCACATAAAAAGCTTTACAACAAGACTTTCATGCAATTCAAGGAAGTAGGAATAACATCTACCACCCAATATGCACAAAACTTTATCATTTCTTTGGAGGAACATCCTTCTCCATAGCATATCATGCCCATTACAACATTTATAGGCTCACCATACAATTTTTCTCAATAGCATAATCAGGCAACATCAAGATCACATCAAGGGATGCTCAACTAGGCATATCATGGAGCAATCTAAACAATTCTTCATAAATGCATATAAATCATGAGGGACATAATCAAGAAAACTCATTTATTTATTTAAACAAGAATTCAACTAAAATATGCACATCATAAGGAGAATATGGCTACTCAATTCACATAAGACTCCAACATGCAATATGCTACTAAGAACTCTTGTTTCAAGCTTGAATTAGAATAGAAGGAAAAGATAAGGATATCAACAACCTTACTACTCAACTCATCATCCCCCACTTAGGGTAAACCCACCTAAGGTTATCATCAAACAACAAATAAAATTGACTTACCTTCATTTGTTCCCTTATCCTTGTTAGCTTGAAGCATATAAAAACTGTTCCTCTTAGGAGCATTTGGATTCGGGCCATCATGAGCAACTTGATCGGTCTCTTTCCCTTTTGCCTTAAGTGTAGGGCAATCTCTCATCCTATGACCCTTACTCCTACATCCAAAGCATCCATCCTTGTCGGACAGACACTTGCCCAAAAGTTGCTTTCCACAAGTAGCACACCTAGGCGTCTCAAAATTAGAACCACCTCCATTCCCTCTTTGAGGTTTAGGGTTAGACACCCTATCGTTGTTGACCATTGAATAGTCTTGGTTATAGAACATCTTCTTAGACGTAGATTGGTTTTGTTCATTCGGCCTATCCCTCTTCATATATCTATTCATCTTCCTAAGTTTCATCTCGTCAAGTTGTTGAGCATAAACCATAAGCCTAGAGATATCCATATCATGATGGAGCATGGCCGTACGACACTCTTCTTCAACCAAACCGGAAACCCCCATCACAAACTTATTCATTCTAGCCCTAGAATTTGCTACCAAGGTAGGAACATATTTAGAGAGTTGGGTAAACTTGAGAGAGTATTCCTTCACACTCATATTCCCTTGACGTAGGTTCATGAACTCAACCAACTTTTGTTTCCTCAACTCTAAGGGGAAAAACCTATCAAGAAAGGCCGTCTTAAACACTCCACAATCTATTGGGTCAGCCACTATGGGTCCCTCATCCCTCCATTGCTCAAACCACACTTGAGCTACACCCTTGAGTTGGTAGGAAGCCAACTCCACCTTCTCCCTAGGAGTCACTCCCATTACATCCACAATCTTAAACACATCATCTATAAAGTTTTGTGGGTCCTCCTCTACCTTAGAACCAAAGCAGGTAGGAGGGTTCATCCTTGTTAAATCCCTTAACCTTGAGGCCACGACACTCTCAATAGCATTCACCATAGGACTCACATCTCTATTTGGTTGAGTAATCATGGCACGGGCCAGGGAGAGAAAAGCCTCCCTAATCTCCCAATTAGTCATATCCGGGGAAACCACCGGAACCACATTCTCTTGCCCACCTAAAGGAGCTTGGCCACCATGCACTCCTTGGGGAGGAACTCCCCCATCATCTACTTCCTCTTCCGCTCTCCTCCGGTTAGCCCTCGTATTCATATCCTATAAACACAAGAGACGAATTAGGAAAAGGACACTTATAGACTAAACTCTAAGGCACGATATCAAGAATAATGAAAGAAACTGAAACTTCTATCATCCTATAGCCTCTCACTCATAGATGTGTCGCGACTCACATCGATGAACAAGACTCTACTAGACGTGGCTTTCGAGACTTTGAACCTAAAAGTAATATTTAAAACCTTATGCTCTGATACCAAGTTTGTAACGACCCGAGAGCACCCCCTAGTTGTTACAGGCGTATTCGACCTCTCGGAGGTCTTATACAAGCCTTAGCATTCATTCACCGCATAGATCATAAAAATCACTAAGAATTTAAAACATTTATTAAATAAAACCACAATGTCTCAAGAGTCATCAACATTTGAAAACATGAATACACAAGCGGAAGTACTAAGTCTCTTTAGCCAATCTTAGACAAGAACTTAAAACGTACTAAGGGACACGACCCTTTACAAATGAAATGAAACTTAAGTGTCTATTACAATGACTAAGAAACTTCTAAACATAGTCCTCGAATCTTGAGGACATACCAAAAAATTGGAAGAGTGAAGCAATCCAAGCAACTCCAAAGCACAATCTCCTCCTAGTTACCACAACCTAAACTTGTAGTAAAATAGAAGAAAGGGGTTAATACAACACACGTACTAAGTATGAGGATATGCAAAACATGCTAAAAAGGACATTTGTGAGGAAGTTATGCTTTCATGCCATTTTGATAAAATCTCATGAACATCAACATAATAGGCACCTTACAAGTCACAACCAACAATACAAAGTCATATGCTTCACAATACCTCATAAACATACAAAACCCATTTACCTTTACCTTCTTGCCTTGGACCTCTACCTTAAGTAACACTTAAGCAATACCTTTGTGCAATGTATGGGCAACGTCCCATACCATTACCCACACTAAGGCACCACCTTAAGGTCACACAAAGTGCACTTACCATGCATACCTCAACCTTCACCAATTGATCACATGAAACATATAAGCACATAAGCCAACAAGTCAGTTCATAATGCTAAAACACTCATCAAATGTCATCCCAAGACTCACCTAAGTAAGACAAGGTGAGGCAGCCCGTACTACCTCTCCATACCACACCCAAGTGATCCTTAAGGCTACACAAGACAAACTCCATTCACATCTCAACATAAATCGATCATTCAACTTAATGCATTAAGACAACTTCATTCATTAATGACATAATATCATCACATACATTCAATTCAACATAAGCACTTATATTCAATTCATTATGACTCACTTTCACATTAGCATGCTCAAACACCAACACTTTCATTAATTAGCTCAATAAGACTCATTCATTTATTATCATTACTAATACACACCAAGATCTCCCTTAAATGTCTACTTGTGCAATGTCTAGATGATATCCCATTCCACCACCTATCCTAAGTAGTACACCCTTAAGAGACCCTAGTTCATTCATTCATTAATGTGGGGGAAGAGCCTTAACCGACATAGACCATGGAGCTTGACATGGAATCCCGGTAATACCCTTACCGGATGAGGGATCCCTACTTGCCTAAGGTAAGGTCATTCTTTTAGCCTTTACGTGGTAGAGACCACTTGCTAGTCCAATGTGGGCACATAATTAAGGGATAGAAGGATTGCTTCTAAGTACCCACATCTCAACTAACGAAGGGGCACCCATCTTAAGGGTTGCTACTAAATACTCACATCTCAACTAACGAAGGAGTATCCACGAATCTTCATATCCTCTCGGTGCTAGACATTACTCCCCCACGGAGTTTGGACATTCATTTAGGGATAAGGATTGCTACTAAGTACTCTCATCTCAACTCACGAAGGAGTACTCTTCCTAACCCAACATTCATTCTTTTAGGGATACGGATTGCTACTAAGTATTCTCATCTCAACTCACGAAGGAATACCCATCCTAACCCTCATTCATTCATCAAGGAAGAACTTGGATTCAAAGATGAGAAAACCTTTCATCTAGGAACCCCATTCATTTAAGGAGTACTTTATGAGACTATCCTTACAATAGACCCAGCTTTCATTCATTAGCATTAAATCCCATTCTTTTCATTCATTCTTACATTGTTTCATTCATTCTTCACTAGGTGTGAGAAGAGGTAAACATAGTCTACCTTAACCTCACCTTCGTCATAAGTCATTCAAAGCAGACAAAAACCAAGCATAACACATACAGTCTCTACCCAAGGTCACCTTTCATACTCTTAGACCATACACAAATTCACATCATATCCCATTACCTTAACATAGTCAACATTACTCAAAACAACAATAATACAACTTTGCCTACAAGGCCATGATCACATCATGCTTATAAAGTAAACACCTCCCCACTTTCAAAGGGATCAAACCTCACAATTCTAACATCTACTACATATATTTATATTAATAAAATCAAATAATCTATTTCACAAATTTATTATCATCATAAACCTTAGGTCACAATTGCCCATTCAAGGCCAACATCCAATATAACAGAATTGACCATCCATTTTTCATCATTCAATGTAGAACAATACATAAATCAATAGCCCATAACAATCTACACATTAATATCACATTATTAGCTCATAATCAATAGACCCACTTTAGACCCATAATTAGGGTTTCAAGATATGCAAGGGTTCATGGAGTTTTTGACCTTAAAACCATCAATATTAACATAAAACATCATTTGAAATACTTTCATGCAAGAACCCAAGCTTAGAATTGAAATTGGGATTTTTTAGTGTTTTTAAAAAACATTGAAATCTCTTTGATTTGGCTCTTTGATTGAAAGGAGAATCAAAGATAAAATCCCCATACCTTTATGATTAATTTCCTAGGAATTCGAAGAGGAATCAGTAGGAACCCATCCCCTAGCTTGAAGCTTCAAAGATGTCTGCCATGGAGTTCTAGAGAGAAAGTTTATTTGAGAGGGAAGGTTCAATTGGAATAATGAGGTCCAACTCAAGGTTTTGGGGTTTTATCCACTCAAAATACCCTAAGATAGGTAGAATATCCATTTATAATAATTCCCTAAAGTACCCAAACTACCCCTCACTAAGTTGGACCTTTTTAAACAAGTTAAGCTTGAGTTTTATTTTCGCAGATTTCGTCGGGAAATAACTCCGCGACGCGGAAGTATTCCCATAAGTTTTTGAAAATTAAATTTCGAGACAGTAGAGACCGCGATGCGGATGAAACTTTTGGCTCTTGGTGGAGCTAGTCCGCGACGCGGACATACTCCCTCCATGAGCAGGTTTGCAAGTTGCCTTGGCAGCTTGCTTGGCCAAGGTTGGTGTCCTCCTCGGGGACCCTTAGGGTGGTCCCGGGGAGTCGTACTTGAACATTTTGACCCTAAATACATTTATTAAGACACTAGGGTCACCTCCACTGATTTTAGACTTCAAATAAAACATAAAAACATGAACAACATATTAGAACACACCAACACGTAAAAGACTAGTTTCCAAATGTCTTGGTCGTCCCTTGATGTCTGACTTCCAAACTCTCTAAAACTGACTAAAAAGGCTATTCTTCATTATTTTAACAAGTTATTAATGCATAAAACCCATGTGAGGCTCTACTTTATCCTACTTCATTTTGAGGGGTGTTACACCAATCCCCGCACACCTAGATTACTTGTTATTAATTGAAATTTTTGGAATCTTAGTATAATTGTGACTTGTGACAAAAAATCCTTTTATTAAATGGTGTAATTTCACCAATTTGCTTTTACTATTATAAATGTATGATTTTACAATCTTAATTTGTTGATAAAATTCTCTACGATATATGATTCTTTGTGGGATTCGATCTCTACTCTTAGTTGGTATTTTTATTGATGACATCCGCTTACTCTTTTAAATGGGTTTAAAGAGTACTTTTAAAGTTAGCAAAAATGGCATTGCCGGGGAATCGTAGTTGAGAATGCTATTTGATAAATTATTTTGTAATTTTTTAGTTTTAGTAGAGTGTTGCTTTGTGTTGTTGTGGGTTGATTTGCAGGTCTATTGCAAAGACTGACCGCAATAGTTACAATAATAGTCACTATGGTCAAAATGACAACATTGGTGATTAGAATGATATGCATTTGAACATATAACAAACAACGGGAAAAATTCAGATACCTCCTACAGCTGGAAGGATAGTTTTTCATGTAATTAGAACTATTCTACAATTGCTCCAACTACGTGAAATGTTTGAGGGTTTAGATCATTAGGATCCCCATGAAAACCGTTGAATTTTTTTGGAATTGTGTGGGCCTTTTATGTTAAAAAAACATTTCACAAAAGTCTATAAGGTTGAGGTAATTCACATTCGCTTTGATGGATGAAGCTTGAAGGTGGTTGTCAGAATTTCTAAATGACTCTATCACTTCTTGGGAGGAGTTGAATAAAGGTTTCTTGAGGAGATTTTTTACCCTCTTGAGGATGGTTAAACATCAAACCCAAATCCAAAATTTCAAGCGAATTGGAGGTGAACATCTTCATAAGACTTGGTTGCGGGCGAATAACTAAAGTGCTTTTGTAATGTTCAACATATGTTGTTCTAAATATTTTTCTACAACAATACTTTTAATGCAACCTTGATTCAATCAATAAAGGTTTGGCTGATAAGTTGGTCCAAGGAAGATTGATGAGACAATTATACGAGGTGGCAACGTTGTTACTAGAAGATATGACTAAGGTTAACCAAGCATGGCATACTATAGAGGACCACTTGTCTACTCAAACACTATGCATGAACAAGGAACAAATTTACAAGGAGAATGAACGAGATTAAAATATGGTCAAAATGATGACCCAAGTCCATTTGTTGTCTAAACATGTCATGGGGTGTGGTCCAAAGTCAGTGAATGCGGTTGGATCAAGTGGTGGGAGATACCCAGAAGATGCCAGGTTTAAAACACTATACAATGAGAAAGTTCAAGGGGAAATCAAATAGGGGGTTCTAACCTAAGCTACCAACTATAAGGTGGGAACCAAGGTTGGAACAAGGAGCATGATAGTGGTAGAAATATTGGAGAGGTTGAGATTGAAGAGATAGGGAGGTGGAAAAACATAGATATATTTCTCCCCATGATCGACCACGACAAAATAAAATAGTTGGTCCGGAAGGTAACTTAACTAAGGAAATACTTATAAGGACCTTCAACAAGGTTGAAGGATTTGTCAAAGTGTTGAAGCAATTGAAAAACAACTTAACCACTTCATATGAAACGTGAACTCTCATTCGGTGTCTATCTTGCAGCTGGAGACCCAAATGTGTCAAATCTACACTCATCTCAATCCAAGGCAAAAGGAAATATTTCCTATTGACACCATCCTAAATCCAAAAAATTAATGTTGAGGAAATGAGAATTATGCCGTGGAACGATATTTAATAAGGCGCTTCTTGGTAGGCAACAAAAGTATGTACTTTTATTTTAATTTCTTTTGATAATGTGTGATGTGAGTACAGTGAATAAGAGCTTTTAAAGTATTAAACTCTATTTTAGACTTCATTAATTCAAAACCCCAAATCAAAACCTCTACTCCCCTCCAAAAGTTCTCTCTCTAGAAACCTCCACTGGAGGTGAAGAACTCAAGCTTCCAAGGTCAAGACTTCAAGGTTTTAAAGGGATTTTGTGGATTTCATCCATTAACGGCATGGTAGTCTTCATCCTTAACTTAGTGTCTTTCAAGGAGCCAATCTCAAAAGTTATTTCAAGTGTCCAATGTTTCACCAAAAACCTAATTTTCAATCTACGCATGGGTTCGATTCAAAAAGATTTCTAAAGGATTTATTGCATTGAATTATGAATGAATTGTGGATTTAAATGTGAAATAAGATGAATTCTTCCTAGAACCCATGTTTTCCCCCAAATTCTTATGTTGTGATTTGTGATTAGGAATTTATTGATTATGATGGAATGTGAATTGCGTATGTTTATATGGATATATAATATTGTATTTATGTTATTACTCTTGCCTTATTGTACTGATCTAAGCTGTGTGGGTGAATGTTATCCATGGCCTTGAAAGGAAAGATATGAAGGTTAATGTATGATGATGATATGAATGATATGTATATGAATTCAATGATAGTATGATGATCATGTTAATAATATAATTTTCTTATTATTGATAGTATATTCTCAAAAAACACTCATGAATGATGATGATGAAATGTGAAGGGTTTCTATAATGTGATGTTGTATCTTGGATTGGTAGGCTTAGGTGCCCTATTCTTGATAAATGAAAGTCATGTTGATTGTTGAATCTTGAATTGGTAGGCTTAGACATCCTTTTCTTGTATAATGAATGTATCGTGAATGAATGAATGAATGAATGATCTAGAATTGGTAGACCTAATGTTGGTATCCTTTCTATAAATGACTAATGAGGTATTTTAGGCTACATCTTGAACCGGTAGACCTAATGGTGGTGACCCTTCATGATGAGTCTAGAAGCCAATGTGAACGTAAAACCTTGAAGCGGTAGACCTAATGGTGGTGGCCCTTTCTGTTGTGAAATAATGAACCTAGAAGCGGTACACCTAATGGTGGTGGCTCTTTCTAGGGAATTCAATGAGCTATCCTTAATGTGTACCTTGAAGCGGTAGACCTAAGGGTGGTGGCCCTTTCATCTGTAATGTACTTTGGGTCAGTTGGCCTTATGTTGGTGGCCTTCTCTAGTACAACAGTGTAATATAAATGAAACAACTCTATGTGAATGTAGGCTAAGCACCAAAAGGACATGGTAAGATGGAGGTTCTCCCTACGTTAGGCCAGATTTCAATGAACATCATCCTTTTCTCTTAACTATGTGCCCGCATAGGTCTAGCTAGTGGATCCACCTAAGCTAATGTTACTGGTCTTCCTTAGGCAAGTAGACCACCTCTTTACGGTGTGGGGCTTCATGACACCGGATTCCATGTCAAGCTAACATGGTCTATGTAGGTTAAACACTTATTCCCATCATGTGAGATGTGCATTATGGTTTCTTGAGAGGTTCTATGAAGTGTGGGATGCCATCCAGGCATTGCACGAGTAGGCTTTGAGAGGGTCATAGTGAGTTCTCTAAGTCTTAATGGCTAATGTATGAATGTGTCCTAACTTAAGTTAATGAAGAATGTTGACATATATGCCTAAATATAAATATGCATGCTATACTTGGATTGTATTATGAGTTATTTCCTAGTGATGACATATAATATATGATTGTGCCTTGTGTATGGTGATTTGAAAGGAGTACTTAGTGTGAGTAGTAGTATGGGATGCTACTTGCACATTGCACAAGTATGACTTAGTGTTGCCTTAGGTTTTGGTCCTAATGTGCTAATATGATTTATGAAAGGTCTATGTCTCTTATGTATGAGTATTGTTGAAGATGGAAATGTTGAATGGTAAGTTCACTTTTGGTGACTTTAAGGTGGTACCTTAGTGTGGGTGGTGGTATGGGATGCTATCCATACATTGCACAAGATATTGCTTGAGGGTTACTTGAGGTGAAGGCTTAATGTGAAGGTGATATTTTATATGTTGATTATGTCCTAATGTTCATAAATGGTTTGTATGTTGGTTATGTTAGAATATTATGCCTCTTATACTTATGTTCATGAAGTTTTACCAAAATGGCATAAAAGCATGACATTCAAATAAAATGTTCATTTTTAGCATGGTTTTTGCATGACTATAATACTTAGTAGTTAATTGTGCTAACCCATATTTATTCATGTTTTACTACAAGTGTAGGTTCCGGCAAGTGAGTTACTTTCTCCCTAGATCAAGGACTTGGATTTGAGATTCTCTACGACTTAGTGGTATGTACTCATAGATCGAGGACAAGTACTTAAAGTTTCATTTATGTTCATGTAATAGGCTATTATTAGACTTTTCGATTGTAAAGGGCCATGACCCTACATATGTTTCAGATATTGTGTTTAGATGGCCATGTGAGACAATAGACTTCTGCTGTGTTTTCAAGTGTTTTAAATGAGTATTTTGATTGTATGGTTTTCAATGAAAGTTTTAATTCCGTACTATTTCTAGTATCTATGCAATGAATGTGCTATGAGGCTTGTATTAGACCCCTTCGGGGTCGAGTACGCCGTGTCGCATCTAGGGTCTAGACTCGGGTCGTGACACTCATGAAATGTGGTATGATATGACTTCGAGATTTGGACTCATTCAGGGTTTTATTTACAATGATTTAGTGTCCTCAAATGCTTCTTTTATGCGAATAACTGATGAAAAACCCTTGATTCAGAGGTATATGAATTGAGAAACAAACCAAGGACACTAATTTGCAAAAAGAAATGAAGCGAACTAAAAGAATGATGAAAAGAGAGCCTGGTGATCGCCAGGTCCACTTGGCGAGTCGCCAAATGGCTATCATACCACCTAAAGTTCCAGTGTGCACAACCTTGAAGGAGAAAACAAGTTGGCGAGAGAAAGGAGCAGTCGGTAGATCGTCGAGTGGTTCCACGATGCAGTGTTGGATCTCCCAAAGTTACAGAACTTGAGGATGCTGAAGGGCAAGGCAAAAAGGGCGATGGAAGTGACCAAAGGGCGGATCGCCGAGTTAATCGGCAAGCCCGACTTACTTCGCCAATTGTCTCTTCACTGAACATTTTTGGTGGCTACAAATACATTTTTGAACATTCAGTTTAACATTAGTTTTTATCAATTTTATCAGTTTAGCAACTATTGTTAGAATTTTGTGTATTGAGATAGTTTTCACTAGTTTTTCCTAAGCTTTGGAAAATTGAAGTTTTTCACTTTTGAGAAATTCAATGTGGGTCTTCGAGATTCTTAAAGTTGGAGCATTGTAAGGACGGAATTATTCTTAACCAGTGGATGGAAACACAATTTGGTAACAATTTTTTTTTATGATGTCTAGCTAAAACTCCAATTCTTGAGGTGTGATTATGTGAATATGGGCTCATTTAGTTTATGGGTATTGCTAATTGTTAGTTTAAATGTTGTTTAGAAGTGAGTTCAATCAGTAATTATGGTTCAATTTCAAAATTGTAGTTGCAAATACTGTTCTAACTTTGTGTTTTTTACTTGCTCGAGATAGAGGTTTTAAAATGAAACTTATTGATTGATGGGCAGTAGGTATTGGGTTAACATGGGTTCAGCTCGAGAGAGTTAATCCTAGACTCAATCCCACATATTCAGCTCTTGAGAGTGAATAGACTAAGGTGTGGGCTAGTCTTATTGTTCTTGCTTGTTGATGTTCAGGAGAAATCAAGTTGATTCAGGATAAATTGTTCGAGAGAAAATTTATTCCCTCTATGTCTTAACTTACTCAATAATTTAAAGCTATTTCTTAACAGTTGCAATTACCCATTTGTCTATATTCGTCTATAATCGAATCACATCCCAAGAACCCATCTCATTATTGTTATATTGTATTGTTTGTTGCTGTTGTAGGTGATAACTAAAACCAAAACCCCCTTTTATTTGATATTCGTGTAACCCCTGATTTGAGTTATGTTTTTATTCGATAATATATATTCCTTTGACTAATTTGATCATATTCGTACTTCCCAATTGATTCTCAAACACGTACCACTCCATGTTGGACTCGACCCAACTCATTTGGTTGGGTTTATACTAACTAGCGATCGTTGACACTTAGAATTGGATGAATTGTCCTTGAAACGTTAATCAAAATGGCGCCGCTGCCGGGGAGTGGTGCTGTTTGAGAATTTTTATTTGTGAAATTGAATTTTGTTCTTTTTATTCATAGTTGAATCTACTTACTTTTTGGTTTGGTTTGTGTGTTTTTGTTTATAGTAGAGGATATGAACATATCTTGAAGCAATGGTGAGTGAATGGACCACCCTCCTTTGAGATTGATGATTCTTAGGGATAATATCCTAACTTTCAAGTAATTTGAGGGTGAGACTATCCATGAGTTGTGGCAAAGATTTAAGGCACAATTGCAGCAGTGCCCAACTCATGGAATTCCAGATAAAATGCTACTGGAGTGCTTCTACAGAGGTCTTGGTCCTGAAAATAGAAGAGTGGCTGACCAACTTTTTCATGGCTGTTTAATACGACAACGATATGAAACAGTAGACCAACAACTTGATTGCATAATTAAGACTAACAAGGAGAAAGAGAAAGACCAAGAATTGTCCACAGTGTTGACCCAGCTAGATGTCTTGACCAAGAAAGTCATAGAATTGGAAGTAATGTAAAAAAAGAAAGATAGGTACATTCCCCCTGACAAGCGTAGAAAGACCAAGGAGTATGAGGGTGGGCAAATTGAGGAGACGCTCTTACTTATTCATCACAAAGTCGGAGAACATGACAGAGTGTTAAAAGAGATAAGAGAGAATATCTTGACGCTGAATCAGATGACAACATCTCATTCCATGTTCATTCAGCTACTAGAGACCCAAATGGGTTAGGTGCTGTCTTGTTTCTACCCAATGTAAAGAAAGTGGTTGCCTAGTGACAACTGAGGCAAACCCAAAGATTGAAACTTAAGTGGGCACTTGAGTCATGCCACGACGTTAACTAAGGCGCTATATGGGAAGTAACCCAATTTTTATTTGCTTTATTTTTGATTTTGAAATAATCGTGTGTTGATATTTGTAGGTTAAAGTGTAGAATGTGTTTGAAAAGTGTAGGTTGTTGGGCAACATGTACTGTTAGTGAATTGTTGAACAGGTCGGCGATCACGACTCTGTCTGCTGTTTAGACCCCCACATTAGCTGGAGGTCCTGTAAAACTCGGCAATGTAAGTAACCACTGGGAGTTTTGCAGCGTGGTGCGGCGAGCAAAATTAATGTCGCCGAAAGGGTGAGAACTAGACAGTTTTTAAAGGCCAAAGGCTTAAACTTTCAAACTTTTTGACATTCCCTCACTTTTTCACTTCCCAAACTCACACCCACACTATATTTTCCTATATGTTTGCATTATTGTCGCTTGTTAGTCATTGATTGTGTGCTCGGAGATGGAATTCTTTGCCTCCTAGCTTTTCAAACTATTTATTCGGTACTAAAGGTTGGTTTTCTGAACCCTAAACTTGTATTTAGAGGTTTTTACTCATTTGAAATTGTTTTGATCTTAGTGATGTGTGATGGGCCTCTCTGAATCTATGCTTGTGTGTCTGTTTCTTGAATTATAAGTTGAATATCATGCCTATATTGCCTATCTTGTTAAGATCCTGATTTTTGTGCTTAAAAATTTATCTAAATTGTTTGGTTGTGCTAAAGTTGTTGTTGGGTCTAGTCGGGTGAAGTCTAAGTAACCCATGACTGTGCTAAATGATGTATTTTGCCCGATGATGGAGCGATTGACATCATTCCTAAGGGCGTAAGTCGTTAAATGGCCAATTTTGTTCAAACTGGGAGAAGTCTAAGTACCCCAGGGGAATTGATCATATGGGTCTAAGTATAATTGTACTAGTGTATGTTTTGATTTTGTTTTTGGGGGCTGTGCGGTTGATTTTGGAAATTGGGGTAGAAAATAGGCACGTTGGGCAGTTTGGCGAGATGGGTCGAGCTCAGAAAAGTAGTCGGCGGTTTGCCGAATCCCCCTAGATAACCTTTATTTTCATGCGAATATTGATTAAAGGTTCTGTAACTTTCGGCGAGAAGCCTGAGTTCGCCAAGCTCACTCGGCGACTCGCCGAAAGTCTTCTTTGATCGCCCTTTCTGCGCCCCTAACCTTTAAAATACACTGTAACTATCGGGGGGCTTGTATGTGCTCGCTGAATACTATCGGTGATTCGCCAAAAGGCACTCCCCTTCGCTGACATGCCAATTTTTCTGGAAAATTTGAAGCTAGTCCTTTCGCCAATCCCGATCTGGCTCGCCAAAGAGATTCGGTGACTCACCGAGTGGTTCGGCGAGTCTGCCTGCCACTGTTTTTCTGTGATTTTTAGACTCATTTAGGGCTTTATTTACAATGATTTAGTGTCCTCAAATGCTTGTTTTGTGCCAATAACTGATGAAAAACCCTTGATTTCTAGGTATATGGATTGAGGAACAAAGCAAGGACACTAATTTGCAAAAAAGAACAAAGCAAACTGAAAGAATAAAGAAAAGAGAGCCTGGCCATCACCAAGTGCACTTGGTGATTTGCTGAATGTCTATTTGACCACCTAAAGTTCTAGTGTGCACTACCTTGAAGGATAAACCAAGTTGGCGAGAGAAAGGAGCAGTCGGCGGATCGTTGAGTGGTTCCACAATCATTGTTTGATCGCCCAAAGTTACAAACTTGAGGATGCTGAAGGCCAAGGCAAAAAGGGCGATGGAAGTGACCATAGAGAGGATCACCGATTTGATCATTGTTGGAAAGCTCATAGATTCAAAGATGAGAATAGTCTTTCACCTAAAAATTCCCTTATTCTGAGAAAGTCCTTTCACAATAGGTTATTAACATTTATTAGAGTACAATTAAGAATAAATTTTCAACAGACTCAACATCCATTAACATTATCATTAAACCTTATTCATTCATTCAAGTGTGTGTGTGTGAGAATAGCCTTTCACATTGTCACCATATTTCACAAGTGTTAATAAAGAGATAATATTCAATCCTAACACAATTAGCTTCTAAACATTATCATCATTCATTCATTTGGATCACACACATGCTTCACTTCATAGTAATACATTAAACTCCACATGCAGGGTAAAAGGAATATGTATCCATCAATTCAATACCACAATAAACTTAGTTAATAAACACCTCCACCTTTCAAGCGGATCAATAGATCAAGCACAATTCTACTTCAACATTTAATTAGGCCATAACTTGCCATTTCAAAGCCATGATCAAAAGTCACTAACACACCAACAATTTTACTATAATTAATGAATGTATAATGATTCAATTTAACAATCTAAATCAACGTAGGCATAATCCATCAACATGCAATCATGATCAACAAACCCACTTCATAAGGCACAATTTAGAAATTGAGAGAATTCATGGGTTCATAGAGTATTTTAATCATAAATCACCAATTAAACACTAACTCAATCATAATTTGACATTAGAAACCTTTTGAAATAGTTTGATGAAAGAACCCATGAGATTGAGTAAAAACCTAGATTTTCATGATTTGGCTCACCTTTTGAAATAGTTTGATGAAATAATCACCTTTGAATTGGCTCCTTGAATGAAAAGTTAGACAAGGATCAAGACTAACATACCTTGCTATTGATTCCCCACGAAAATTGAAGAAGAAACAACTTGAAATCCCCAACCCTAGCTTGTTCTTGACCTTGATCTCCAATAGAGTTTCTACAGAGAAGACTTTTTGGGAAGGAGGGGTTTTGATTTGAGGTTTTTAAATAATAGAATGTAAAATAGAGTTTAACAGTTTTAATACTCCTAAAATATTAAAATAAACCCAAAATAACCGTCTAAGCACTTAACTAGCCAAGGGAGGAATTTACCAAACAACCCTTGGCTTGGCCATATCTTTTAAAGCACATAGGTGCCATTATTGAGACTTAGACTCACGGACCGTGAGCCATTCACGGAGAGTACTGTTGGTCGGTGTTCCAGGTCAGAGAGGTGAATTTAGGGGCCATTACTTATGGAGGCCAACCATGGGGCGTGGATGGACTAACGGGACGTCAACCCCTTCCGTAGGTCACCCCATTTTTGGGCAGACTCATGGTTTCCTTGGGGTCTTGGGGTTTAGACTTACGGTCCTCCTGAAGGGTCCCTTAGGGTGGTCCTTGGCGAGTCGTAACTTGACGTTTAACCCTTAAACACCTCAACCATGGCTCGGGACAACACAAAGAACCATCAAACCTCACACCAAACTCTAACACACAGATGTTAGGCTCTAGTTTCACTAGTTCATTTTTAGGGTCGTTACATTATGCCCCACTTAGGAACATTCGTCCTCGAATGAAACTTTAAATGCATTAAGGGGTAACAACTCAAGACTAGCAGCCCACAATCATTCATGTAACATCAATATAAATGCATAAAATAGGAGGAAGCATAAACTCCTCAACAATAAGTACAATGCAACATAAGAAAGTAGGAACTACATCTAAAAATTCATTATGCTTCAAAACATCAACATTTCTCATTTCATTGGAGCGATTACCTTCTCCAAATTACATCATGCTCATCATAACATCATTAGGCACATTTAAGCAATTTTCTCATAAAACCACACTATGCCACTTCCTCGTAAAAACACATTTAGGCATGTTCAACATTTAACCTCATGAAGCATATAGACAACTCAACTAAATGCACATTAACATGAGGAACATAAATCATGAAAACTCATTTTCTCATATAAACAAGAATTCAAAGAGAACATGCATAACATATGAAGACCATGGAAACTCATATCCACTCAAGACTCCAAAACATGAAACAAGCTATTAGGAACTCTTGGTCTCAATCTTGAATAAAATTAGATGGAAAGAGATAAGGATATCAAAACTCTCACAACCTTACTATTTTACATACTATCCCCCACTTAGGAGAAAACCCAACTAAGGCTAATCATGATAAACAACATAAGTATCTCATCACCTCAAAAAGGAACAATAACATATTGGTACCTTCATCTGGATTAGCTCCTTTGTCATCCTTGGCCCGAATTGCATAGAAACGACTATTCTTTGTAGCATGAGGATCCGGGCCACCAAGAAAAGCTTGATTATCCTCCCTTCCTTTTGCCGATAGTGTTGCACAATAGCTCATCTTATGACCCTTCTTTCCACTACCAAAGCACCCGTCCGTGCCGGCAAGACACTTACCCAAATGTTGCTTCCCACACTTGGCACATCTAGGCCTCTCAAAAGAAGAACCACTTCCATTCCCTCCTTGAGATTTAGGGTAAGACTTCCTATCACTATTGACCATTGAGGAATCTTGATTAGAGGACCTCTTCTTGAACCTAGGTTGACCTTGCTCATCGGATCTACCACTCTTCAACTCTCTATTTTTCCTCTCAAGTTTGGACTCCTCAATAGATTGAGCATACACAATGAGTCTAGAAATGTTCATATCATCATGAAGCATCGCCGTATGGCACTCTTCCATAACAAGGTCGGATACACCGGTCACAAAGAAACTCATCTCATCTCTAGGGTTGGACACCAAAGATCGAGCTTACTTAGATAATAAGGTAAACTTCAAGGAATACTCCTCCACACTCATACTGCCTTGCCTAAGGTTTATGAACTCCTCCACCTTAACCTGCCTCTTCTCACTGGGAAAGTACCTACCAAGGAAAGCTCTCTTAAACTCCTCCCATTCTATAGGACCCGCTTCTATAGGCCTATTGCTTTTCCATTGTGTGAACCACACTTGGGCCACATCTTTCAATTGATAGGAAGCCAACTCCGCTTTCTCCCTAGAAGACACCCCCATAGCATTAACTATCTTATAAACCTCATCCAAAAACTGTTGGGGATCCTCTCCCACCTTAGAACCTAGGAAAATCGGAGGATTCATCATCATAAACTCTCTCAACCTAGAAGCCATACTACTCTCAATAGCATTCACTCTAGGCCCCACATCTATATTCACTTGAGCCTTCATGGCTTGGGCTAAGATTAGAAAGGCCGACCAAATCTTCTCATTAGTCATGGACGGGGGATCCACCGGAACTTGGTTGTCTTGATGAACTTGGTCACCTTAAGGACCTTGGGGATCTTGGGGAGGAACTCCCTCATTCATATTCTCCTCTTCCACTATCCTTGCGGGCATCATTCTTGTATTCATATCCTATAAACACAAGAGAAGAATTAGGAAAAGGACACTTATAGAGCTAAACTCTAAGGCACGACTTCAAGAATATGAAAAAAGTGTAACTTTCTAACATCCTATAGCTTCTCGCTCATAGATATGTCGTGACTCACACGGATGAACAAGACTTTACTAGAGGTGGCTTGTGAGACATCAACCTTAAAAAACCATTCCCAAAACCTTGAGCTCCGATACCATGTTTGTCACGACCCGAGAGCACCCCTTAGTCATACCACGGTATACTCGATAATAGAAATGGTACGGAATTAGAACTTTTTATTCAAAAACCGTACAATCTAAAGACATTTATAAAGCAATGGAATACTAAAGTCTCACATGGCCATCTTAGACAAAACTTTATACAAGATAGGCTCACGGCCCTTTACAATCGAAATCCTGACAATAGTCTTAAAAACATAAAGAACTAGAAACAATAAAAGTCCCTGTTCTTGATCTATGAGGACATACCCAAAATGCCTTGGAGAACTCTATTCCAAGCTTGACCAGGAAGAACCAAATTCAGTGCCAATCCCTACATTTCATAAAGTTAGAGAAAATATGTGTTAGCATATAAAGTACTAAATATGATAGCCATGCATAAAATGGACATCTTTGTTTGAAACTCATGATATATGCCATTTTAATGAATCTTCATGAACATTGATAAAAGAGACATATTATAAGTCACAACCAACATGCAAGTAACATTTTCACATTAGAACATAATCCACACATGAACCTTTACCTTTCACCTTAAGCCTTCACCGCAAGTAACCCTCAAGCTATACCTTGTGCAATGTATGGGTAGCGTCCCATACCACCACCCACACTAAGGCACCACCTTAAGGTTACCAAAAGAGAACTAACCATTCATCCTTTCAACCTTTACACAATAAAGCATATAAGAAACATAAACATCACATGAATCATATTATCACATTAAGACCAACATCTAAGACAACTATAAGTCATACTTGTGCAATGTGCAAGTAGCATCCCATACTACAACTCACACTAAGTACTCCTTTGAAGTAACCCTAGACAAGGCACATTCACAGCCAAAAGTAATGACAAGGAAGTAACTCATAATACAATCCAATTATAGGATGCATCTTTACATTTAAGCATATAAGCATTTATGAGTAAACATTCTTCATTAAATTCATTACATTAAGAGTACCCTCATTCATTAGACCTTTGGCCACCATTCTCATTAACATCCTTATAAGAGCACATTCATTTCACTTATAATTATAAAGGAACACACCACAACCTCTCTCAAAGCCTACTTGTGCAATGCATAGATGGCGTCCCATACCACCACCCACACTAAGTAGTGAATTCTTAAGAAGCCATAGTTCATTAACATTCTTTGTCGGGGTAAGCCTTAACCGACATAGACCATGTGAACAATTCATGGAATCCCAGTGTCACCTTCACCGGATAAGGGATTCCTACTTGCCTAAGGTAGGACTATTTTTCTTTAGCTTAATTGCATCTACTAGCTAGACCTATGTGGGCACATAATTAAGGGATAGGGAGATTGCTACTAGTTACCCCACCTCAACTCACGGATGAGCATCCATCTCCAGAGATTGTTACTAGATACCCTGCCTCAAATCCCGGATGAGCATCCAACTCAATTCATATCCTCTCGGTGCTTAGCATTATTCCCCACAGAGTAGATTACATTAGGTCATTATGGGATAACAAATTGTTACTAGACATTCCGCCTCAACTCCCAGATGAGCATCCATCCCAAACCCAACATTCATTCATTCATTGGAAAGCTCATAGATTCAAAGATGAGAATAGCCTTTCACCTAAGAATCCCATTACTATGAGAAAGTCCTTTCACAAAAAGTAATTAACATTCATTAGAGTACAATTGAGAATAGCCTTTCAATAGACTCAACATTCATTAACATTATCGTTGAACTTCATTCATTCATTCAAGTGTGTGTGTATGTGAGATTAGCCTTTCACATTGTCACCATCTTTCACAAGTGTAAATAGAGAGATAATATTCAATCCTAAAACAATTAACTTCTAAACATGATCATCATTCATTCATTTGGATCACACACATGCTTCACTTCATAGTTATACATTAACCTCCACATGTAGGGTACAAGTAATATGTATTCATCAATTCAATACCACAATATACTTAGTAAATAAACACATCCACCTTTCAAGTGGATCAATAGATCAAGCACAATTGTACTTCAACATGTAATTAGGGCATAACTTGCCCTTTTAAGGCCATTACCAAAAGTCACCAACACACTAACACACCAACAATTTTACTATAATTAAGGCATGTATAATGATTCAATTTAACAATCTAAATCAACATTCAATCATGATCAACAAAACCCACTTCATAAGGTACAATTTAGAAATTGAGAGAATTCATGCATTCATAGAGTGTTTTTCATCATAAATAATCAATTAAACACTATTTCAATCATAATTTGGCTTTAGAAACCTTTTGAAAGCGTTTGATGAAAGAACCTATGGGATTGAGTAAAAACCTAGATTTTCATGATTTGAAATCACCTTTCAATTGGCTCCTTCAATGAAAAGTTAGACAAGGATCAAGACTACCATGCTATTGATGCCCTACTAAGATTGAAGAAGAATCACCTTGAAATCCCCAACCCTAGCTTGATCTTGACCTTGATCTCTAATGGGGTTTTTCAAGAGAAAACTCTTTGGAAGGGAAGGGTTTTGATTTGGGGTTTTGAATTAATAAGAAGTAAAATAGAGTTTAACAATTTTAATACTCTTAAAATATGAAAATAAACCCAAAATAACCGTCCAAACACTTAAATATCCAAGGGAGGAATTTACCAAACCACCCTTGGCTTGGCCGTATCACAGGTGCCCTTCACAAGACCTTCAAACACAGGTGTCCTTCACGAAACCTAGACTCACGGACCGTGAGTCCATTCACGGACCATACTGTTGGTTCGTGGTCTGGGTCAGAGAGGTGAATTTAGGGGCTATGACCTACTGAGCCATCCACGGGGCGTGGATGGACTTACGGGGCGTGAACCCCTTCCGTAGGTCACCCCATTTTGGGCAGCCTCATGGTTTCCTTGGGGTCTTGGGGTTTAGACTTAGGGTCCTCCTCAAGGGCCCTTATGATGGTCCTTGGTGAGTTGTAGCTTGACATTTAACCCCTAAAGAACTCAACCATGGCTCGGGACAACACAAAGCACCATCAAACCTCACACCAAACTCTAACACACAATGTTAGGCTCTAGTTTCACTAGTTCATTTTTAGGGTCGTTACATAACCGATACTCAAATTTACACAGGAACAACTACATTTACACACAACAGGAGGTGGCAAAAAAATTTTGATGGGTCAAAAATTGTTTTCGTTCATAACTAGGAACCACAAGCTCAAATATCCACAAGATAGAATTAACACACAATTTAAACACAAAAACCCAATATATATACATAAGATGTCACCAAAAGAGGGAGGTATGGAAATATCTCACTCGACCCAAAAACAAAAAGAAGTTTTCCTCAAATGCAACTAAAAACATAAAATACATAAAAGCAACAGAGAGGGAGGTAAAGAATGATCCTATCTACTCATTCGCTCCATCTGTCGGGGCATCAATGCCCGGTGTCACATCAGTTGTACCCGCACTCGACCCACCCATAGTGGTGTCTCTCAAATAGGTATGTCGGGCAGTCTCAAACATAACATTCACTAGGTCCACTAGATCATCACAAACATCTGCATCTCGCTCTTCGAGCTGCTCTCCCTACCGACTGATTTCACTTATCATGACACTTCATCCAATACTAAGTGCCAACGATCATTAGTCAGTAATATAACCCAACTAAGTGAGTTGGGGTCAAACCCCACAGGGAGTTGTACATATTTGAGAATCAATAGACAATTACAAATATGCTCAAGTCAATCGAAGGAATAAACATTATCGAAAAAATGCATAACCCAAGTTAGGGGTTGAAACAAGTGTCAAATATCAGGGTGTTTATACTGTAATTATCAAGTACAACATCAAATAACCCAAAAATACGAATATAAAGAAGGGTTCTTGAGATGTGATTGGTTAATAGGCTAAGATAGACAAATGGGTAATTGCATTTATTAGTGAATAGCTGTGAATCAGTGAATAAACTAGCCTTTAGTGAGGATAAACTTTTTCTCGAACAATCTATCCCGAATCAAGTTGGTTTCTCTCGAATACAACCAAGCAATCAATTAAGAACAACCTATGCTTTAGTCTATTCACTCTCTCGAGCTAAATGTGTGGAAAAGGGTTTTAGGATTCACTCTCTCAAGTTGAACCCATGACAACCAATACCCACAAACCATCAAATCAGTAATTTTTGTTTTAAAACCTCTCCCTCGAGCAAGCCACAAACATGAAAATAGAATTGCATTTACAACTACAATTATTTAAATTCAACCACAATTACTGAATGAAATCACTTTTAAACAACATTTACAGTAACAATAAACAATGCCCAGCAGCTAACTCAACCCATATTGTGTCAATGCTCTCTAAAGCTCAATACAAAAATTTGTAATAATTATCATTATACTGAAAAGTGATACTAAACTAAATATTAAAAAATGTATTCATAGACGCCAAAAATATGCTATGAAGGACCATTCGGCGCAGTAAGTCGAGATCACCGATCCACTTGGCGGTCCGCCCTTTATCAATTCCATCACCTTTTTGCTTAGGCCTTCAACATCTATGAGTTTTGTAACTTTGGGCGATATAGCACCGCATCGCGGAACTGTTCGGCGACACACCGACTGCTCTTTTTCATCACCGACTTGATTTTCTCCTTCAGGGCTTGGTACACTGGAACTTTAGGAGAGATCATGGCCATTCGATGACTCGCCCAATGGTTTAGGCGATCATCTAGCCTATTTTTCTTTGTTCTTTCAGCTGCCTTGTTTCTTCTTGCTCCATAGTGTCTATGCTTTGTACCTCTTTCCAAATACCTGAAATTCAAGGATTTACATCAGTTATTGGCACAAAATATGCATTTGAGGACACTAAATCTATTAAAATAAGCCCTAACTGAGTCCAATTCATGGACTCATCAGCACCCCCAACTTAAACTTTTGCTTGTCCTGAAGTAAAACTCAAGTTCAGTAGTTGAAAAAGGATGTCTCAAATAGTGCTACACAAGACTAAATCATGAATGCACCCAAAAAGACTCAACTTACTCATGCAAGGATCAACTGTGCACTCAAAGATTCAAATTTTGACTCACCATTACCAAATATTCTCAAGCTCACAATACTTGCTTCAAATGCAGGTTCAAGCTCAACAAAGGTACTCAAATGCCGTCATACAAAAAATGATTCCATATTCACACACAAATTGTTCCACAATTTGTAGCTCCAGAATCAAGATCAACACTCACACTCACAAATATGAAGACAATATATGACTTCACCTATAGGACTGCCCTTATTTTCAAATCAGCAATTGTTTCAGCTCACTCAAGATCAAATAGGTCTTTTCAAGGCTTGTAACGAGGCTGAGTATAATGGTATGGTCATTTAGGCCCAGTGACTTCTATCCTCATGATGTGTGGTGTGAACAACACTTCCTTTCCTTTTGTTCATCATTCACACTCAATGCTCACGAGTCATCCCATTGATTCACTTTGCATGGAATATCGGACACCCTAATTTTGTTGTACTTTAATAACTTTATTCCACGACTTTTTCTTTCTTTTTATTTTTCAGTTCTCTTTTCTTTTTCCTTTCCTTTTTTATGGAGGGGTTCCATCTCTTTCAAAATCATAGGTAAAGGGGACTCCTTTGCATTTCTTGATTCACCTTTTCTTTTCACCACACCCCCAACTTAGACTTTTGGCCAAACATGGCTATTCACACAAACCACATCTCATGAGGATTAAGGATGAATGGATAAAGAATGGTCACCAATTTCATCATGTTTTTTCCAAGGAAAGGGTTAAGGCTCAAAAGGTGTTCAAGAGGTGTTCACACACTCATAAGGTAGGCCAGAAAAGAGGTATAAATTCAAATTGTTTCACACTCTTCAAAGTTGCCTAAGATTATTTCAGGAGATTGCATCACTTAGTCAACCGGACCAACGGGAAAAATTCTAGGTGTCATCACACATGGCTCATAGTAAGCTCATCACACAAGGCATTGACACCAATGTCAAACAAGACTCCACACTTTTTCTATTGTGGAGTGTTCATCACAAGAGACTCAATTTGATAATTGGCTAGTCACAACGAGATGCAAAGAGTTCACATATTGTCTATGCAACTTCATTTGGCCTCATTGTAGCCGTACATTCATTATTATTCAATTGTGAGCACTATTCAAGTCACCGGTATTGATCAAGATCGAGGCTCAAATTTGCAAATGAACAGCCACATTCAAACACATATAAGAGCTAGCAAAATTTATTCAGAAGGGTCAAAAATCATTTACAGTTAAAAATAAAGAGCCACAAGCCAAATCATCTGCAATATGTAGTATCAGCACAGTTTGTAACTCAAAAACCCAATATATATACAAAACAGAAGTCACACAAAAGGTGGGCCTCACCCCACGACAAATAAAAATATTTGTCCTCAAATGCAAACAAAATAATATTTAAAAGTCAAAAGAAAGTACGACAAAGAGGGAGGTAAAGAGGGATCCTATCAAAACAGTCGCTCCGTCTGTCTAGGCATCAGTGCCCGGTGTATCAGTCTGGACTGTGGCATCAGTACCCGGAGTCATCTCTGTAGGACCTGCTCAACTAGAGGTTGCCATGGATGATTCTGTCAATGATGTCTAGATCACCGACTACACAATCGTCTCATCAAGATCTGGCAGGTCTCCGTATATACTCTCCTCCCGTATCTCTATCTGCTCCTTGTCGGTCTCTGTATCTGACTTATCAAATGTTGCATCGTCCCTGTGTACATCTCCTGTGGTAGCCAGAGGAATCACTGGAGTCTCAGGGGCGCAACATCATCAGCAACTGATGCTTATCGTGACCAACAAGACTAACCTACAGTTTGAGTTTCTACGATCGTCAATAATATAGTAACCCAACCAATGGTTGGGGTCGTGTCCCAAGGGAATGGTTTCGAGAATCAATAGAAAAATAAAATTAGTTCTAACTAGACGTACCAAAAGATATTAACAATTAAAAACATTGTAAATTAATGGGGAACACAAAAATGTCAAATATCAATTTGGGGGTTTTGTCACGAGTGTAGAAAAATACTAAAAATAGCAAGAAAATTAAGTGTGAGGAAGAGTTCTTGGGGTGTGACCGGAATACAAGTTGAGATAAATAGCTGGGTACATGCTTTTGATAGGAATTTTCCAAGATAATAGTGACTAGGCTAAGCTTTGGATGGAAATAAGTTCCCTCTCGGGCAACTTACCCAGTTTCAAATGTGTTCCTCTCGGACACCCATTTACCGCATGAGGACCAGCCTACGCCTTACCCCACTCATTCTCTCGACCTTAGTGTTAGGATATGGGAGTAGGGCTCACCCTCTCGGGCTGAAGCTGATGTCGACCCACTCCTTAGGCCATTAGTTTAGTGGTCTTGGTTTCACGACCTCCCTCTCGAGCAAGCCGAAAACATATGGGTGGCTTTGTATTTGCAACTACAAACTCATTAAATTAAACCACAACAGCTAGGTGAAATCACCATTAAACTACATCTAACCTATTATCGAGCAAGACCCAACAATAATATCAATACATATTTGCTAAATCACACCCCAAGAATGGGGGTTTTTAGCCACACATCAACAGATAGAAATTTATACCTTTAATGATGTTGAAATCAAATGGATATATAGAAATAAGTCTTGATTTGAGCAAAGAAAAAAGATTCCAAGAGACCCACTTCCAAATTGGAAGAGATGAAACCCTCGTCTTCTTCAGTTTTTTCAAAACCCTTTCCAAACTTGAGAGTAAAATAAAAAGTATTCAAAATTATATTCAGAATTTGACAATTTCTAATAATACACTAAAAACAGATCTCATGATAAGCTATAACGCTCAATGAGTATTTATAGTTTTCAAAAATCTACGTTGCAGCAGATCATTCGGTGACATTAGTCGGAATCGCCGAATAACTCAGCCATTCGCCCCTGTCACGACCCAAGCCTAGGGCCTAGACGTGACCGGCGAATGGGGAACCCGAAGGAACCCCAAACAAGCCTCTCAAACTTGTCATCACACTTCATCGGTCGCGGAAGTACATTCAACATTAATTAACGGGAAATAGGGACTAAGG